>JAQJVL010002435.1:0-98695 GCA_035578905.1 Stictocephala bisonia
AAAAGACAAAGACTTTTAAAATGAGGTACAACTCGAGGTAGGCTTATATTTTAAAAATTTTAGACTTCCTTCATGGGCCATCATCAGGCTATGCGAAAAACAAGTAAAATACATTTCTTTCAATGGTTTTGAAATTAATAAATACATTCCAGACTTTTGCCCAACCCTGTATAATCTAATAAAAACTAGCTAATCAGGTACTTGAAGAATGTACCAAATTTCCTCAAAACCAAACTATACTTTCTAAAATACTCTTGGTTCATTTTTAATTAAATAGATCCTATCAAAGTGAGCTAGGGATATTCAAATGCCATACTTTGAACATTTATAACTGAAACTAATAAAAACAAGTGTTTGACGGATAAAACATTTTGTGTAAATGGAATCAGTTTTTTAATTTGATTATGAAGCAAAACTAGTTATTTTAAAAGGTTTCAAAGTGGAGTTTTTCTGTTCTGATACTATTCATTTGTTTTCAAATAACCATATTTGTTTAACGAGAGTAATGTGGAATCAATGAGATATATGTTTATACAATACAATATACCAATACCAATACAAAGACAATACATTGTATAGTAATCACATTAACTAGCTTAAAAGGAAA
This sequence comes from Stictocephala bisonia, assembly GCA_035578905.1. Taxonomy (NCBI): domain Eukaryota; kingdom Metazoa; phylum Arthropoda; class Insecta; order Hemiptera; family Membracidae; genus Stictocephala; species Stictocephala bisonia. The sequence goes on from JAQJVL010002435.1 coordinate 608, forward strand.
CATTCCGAACTTTCTGTTTATTAAAGTAATACAAGGTTGTAAAATAGGCTTACATAATAATATGTTTCAATTATTTTTATCCATACATTTTATATTTAAAATTACTTCCTTAAAATTCTAACCATTACTGCAAACTGATGAAAATTTGGAGTAACAATCAATTTCTATTACTTGTTCGATCATGATAGAATTGAATAAAATTATAACACGTCTTGTTTTCTATTTATTAGTGTATTAGATTATTTTAGTTAAGAATAACAACTTCTAAGCATGAGTAATTCTCCTTATTTATGATAGGTTTTCTAATTACAAACAACTGCCATTTTGAGGAAGACCTGTGGGATTGAATTACATAAAGAGAATTAGTATTCTTAATACGTTTTGGCATGTTCTTAATACGTTTTGGCATGTTCTTAAGACGAACTCATCAATATTGTACTTAAACTTCAAGGAAAGTCTCTCATAATAGGTGTTATTTGTCATGAGAAACATTACAAAATCTCATTAAATATAAAATGTCACATTACGAGTGTAAGTAGTTACAAGTGTAAAGTATCTCATCACCGCTCTGTAAGTGTTCTCACTCTACATGCAAACAGTGTCTAGTTTGCAATGTAAACATGCTCAATTCACGTGTAAAATGGTATATTTATCTTGTTAAGTGCTCATTACATGTCTAAAGCACATAGTTACATATATAAATCGTTGCATACCACATGTTAAACATCTCATAGCTCGTGTTTGTTGTCATAACGAACATGACATAACCCCACCACATCAAAGTGTCACGTTACAAGTGTAAAGTAGGTCAATCATCACACTCTGTGTATTGAGCGCATTATCAAAGTATTAAGTGCATCACTGCTATTTAAATACCCCTTAGGACTGTCTCTGTCAGATTGGGCATGTATTAGAGTTGAGCTTAGAGGCCATAATATGTATCGGTGTTGACAAACAAGACCAAACCATCGCATACAAATTAATATCATCACCTTGTTAGGTTTAGGTTTCAGCAGTAAACTTTCCCAACATAATGTCTTATTTAGTCAAAGTAAATTACTTTTTATTTACATTTATCAATAATTTTCTGTTATATTAATAATCAAAGTAGCTGTTCTTTTTTAATTAGATTTTGTTCGGTAATTTTTTGTATGTATGTTGTGAAATAATTACGAATTATTTCTGAAACATTAAATAAATGTAATTTAGGTTGGAAATTGTGTAGATGAACAAGCCCGTTGTAAATGAAAACCTAAACACAAGATTCAAAGAAGCCTTGAGGAATTTGTTTTGTAAATGATCCTCGGCATTATCATTCAACTTATGCCCCTTCCCTCACCTGCCTCCACATTGAAAGCAGACTTGAAGAGAGGCTATTTAACTTTTTCAAGTTATAACAATGATTATCGATTCCTTTTTGCCCTGTGTTCTTATAAACCTGTTTGATTGATTTGAGAGAAGAAATAAACATATCTTTGTTGAAGTATATTAATATTTGTAGCTGAATTTCAATCAAGATATATTGTGTTTATATAATACCCTCAACTGTATGAACTCAATATGCATAATATTTTTAGTAACATTTACTTATATTACAGTTATATTATTGTGGACTCAAACTTAATTAGTATTTGTAAAATTCCAATACTTATAATCTTTGAGGATCTTCAAATTATTTGTGATAAGAGTATAGCCTAGATATTTACCTAACTATATGTGCACAAAGGTAATAAGTAAGAATTGTCAACCAACTCAGTTTCAGAACTTACCCAACAATATTTGTTGTAAATGTAATTTTTAATCCAGAACTGTCATGAAATAAAAACCTTAAAAATCCACAAACCTTCAAAATGTTGGACTTGGGTTTATTGATATATTTGTTTTGTCAAAAAATTAAGTTTTTTAAATAAAATATTTTAAATGTGTTCCTATGTAAATCAAATAATCATAAGGCCAAATACATTACAACACGCATAAATGAACACACAAAAATGGTGAAACACAACACTGTAAATTAGTTAAATGCATGGGAGAATGAACACAAGTTTTTATGGAATGAGGCAAAAATACTACACAATGAGCCACACTACATAAAAATACTACACAATGAGCCACACTACATAAAAATACTACACAATGAGCCACACTACATAAAAATACTACACAATGAGCCACACTACATAAAAATACTACACAATGAGCCACACTACATAAAAATACTACACAATGAGCTACACTACATAAAAATACTACACAATGAGCCACACTACATAAAAATACTACACAATGAGCCACACTACATAAAAATACTACACAGTGAGCCACACTACATAAAAATACTACACAATGAGCCACACTACATAAAAATACTACACAATGAGCCACACTACATAAAAATACTACACAATGAGCCACGCTACATAAAAACACTGCACAATGAGCCACACTACATAAAATACTACACAATGAGCCACACTACATAAAATACTACACAATGAGCCACACTACATAAAAAGAAAGTTTAAATAGGGGGAGGGGTAAATATGGGTCTTTAATTAAATTAAGTCAAGATCCAATTAGCCAGAATAGCATAGACCACTTTGGTTACTTCTGTTAAAGTCTCATTTCAACAACAATTAAAAGCCACATACACTTCATACAGCAAGACCTGTCCCCACACAAACACCTCACCTAAAGAAGCTGAGGTGCCTCTAGGGCCGCTTGGAGGGAATACTACCTTGGAGGCTCGTCATGAAGAAATATCAAATGAAAGCATATTTTATAAATACAACTGAATTTGTCCAAAACGCAAGAAATATTTCAAACTATTACAACCGCCCTTCCCCTCAAATCACTTGAAGGGGTCTACCCCCACCACTCATCACGGATCGGCTTGCCGAAAGGATTCAGACGATTCAGTTCGTCTTTCACGTTCGTGGTGTTTTCGTCTTGTGAGTGTAGTGGTGCGAAGAGCACCCCCCCCCCTCAGTGGAGTTGGAAGCTAGTTGGATAAGTTGAAGGAAGATTTTGTCTATTTAATAACCTGCAGTTTATATTAATGAAAGACATTCATATTTTGCATTTATTTTGTATTTCATTAAATATTTTGTCTGTTTAATAAACTGCTCTGTGTTTTTTTTTTTTTTACATTTTCATATTTTCCATTTCATTTTGTGTTTTATATTTTGTATCATTATGTTATGTGTGATAGTTTTTAAGAGCACTTGACTTTCATAACAGTAATCCATAGTATCTAAGCACGTAGTTTTTAGTCTTTTCTTGAATTAGTATGGGTTAAGGGAAAACATTCTGTCAGGTGCAAGATAAGGTAGTAAGTACACCTGAACACGACAGAAATTTGTTATGGCTGTCGAAACGTTGTATTTGCCTCCTAATTACTTGAAGCATTGGAAATGTCGAAATATTATCTACCTATCACGAATAATAACAAATAACTTTTAAACAACAGTATCATTACACCTACAACATACAACAGCTATTTTGTGTATGTAGTAGTTTATAGTTTGTGGATTAAAAATTGAAGAAACTATGTTTACATTTTAGTTATTATAAATGTCATATAACATGTATTTAAAATTGTAAAAAAAATTCACTATACTAAAGTTTTTGGGAATTTTAATTAAATATGCTCAATTATATCTATTAATTATTTCATATGATATCAGATATCAAACTTTTCATAAAAGTTTTACTTCTTTATTGTTTTAAAAGGCAGTTTTTTATGCTAGAAAAATCTATTCATACATAGTCAACTAGACAAGGTACCAATGTTGGCACTACTACTCAACTTGTAAGAAAACTTTCTATAAAACGAATCCAAATTTTACTTTACAAATTTTGTATCAAAATATTCCAGCACAATTAAGAATTTTAAATGTTAATAATTTCGTGTATAAGAAAAAAGTAGTAGATTGACTTGTTTTATTGGTAGAGAGACCGGCTGCTCAATTTTAACATATGTTTATGCCACAATAGTTCTGTATAATCAACGAATGTTTCAAATACGTTAATACTTCTGGATTCTTTTTATATTATTTCTCTATGTTCTTGCTGTTACTGTTGCCATTATGCATTATATATTTTATTGATTTACTTTTATTGTATATTATTCTTCTTTTTTATTTTCTCTTTACATGTCTGTTACAATTTATTTACAGATGGATGATTGGTAGTGTGTGTATGTGCGTGCGTGTGATTGTGCGTGCTTGCGTGCGTGCGTATGTGTTGTGGCAGACCTATGGATTAGATGGTACATTGACATCTCCTAATTAAAATATTTTGTTTTTTTATTTTAAATATGTTTAGTCTTTTATTCTTTATTTCCTTCACTGATAACGCTCATACTTTATTTTGTAACCATTTACTATCTGTACCTTTTTTCTATTTGACCTTTGAGCTATAATTATATATCTATTGTTCCACTATAACATGTCGTTTTTGTGTAAGTTATACATTTTTTATAATAAGTTCACTATAAATTATTGCATTTGTTTTTAATTTAAGTTTAAAATTATTTATTTTTTATACTTTTGAGGGTAGAGTGTTTAAGTTATCCAAAAGTCTGTGTGAGACTGTAGAGCTCAGTCCCCACGCACAGGTTCATTACCCATGTGGGGGGGGGGGGGAGAGAGAGAGGGGGGGAGGGAGAGAGAGAGGGAGAGAGGGAGAGAGAGAGAGAGAGAGAGAGAGAGAGAGAGAGAGAGAGAGAGAGAGAGAGAGGAGAGAGAGAGAGAGAGAGAGGGAGGGAGGGAGGGAGGGAGGGAGGGAGGGAGGGAGGGAGGGAGAGAGAGAGAGAGAGAGAGAGAGAGAGAGAGAGAGAGAGAGAGAGAGAGAGAGAGAGAGAGAGAGAGAGAGAGAGAGAGAGAGAGAGAGAGAGAGAGAGAGAGAGAGAGAGAGAGAGAGAGAGAGAGAGAGAGAGAGAGAGAGAGAGAGAGAGAGAGAGAGAGAGAGAGAGAGAGAGAGAGAGAGAGAGAGAGAGAGAGAGAGAGAGAGAGAGAGAGAGAGAGAGAGAGAGAGAGAGAGAGAGAGAGAGAGAGAGAGAGAGAGAGAGAGAGAGAGAGAGAGAGAGAGAGAGAGAGAGAGAGAGAGAGAGAGAGAGAGAGAGAGAGAGAGAGAGAGAGAGAGAGAGAGAGAGAGAGAGAGAGAGAGAGAGAGAGAGAGAGAGAGAGAGAGAGAGAGAGAGAGAGAGAGAGAGAGAGAGAGAGAGAGAGAGAGAGAGAGAGAGAGAGAGAGAGAGAGAGAGAGAGAGAGAGAGAGAGAGAGAGAGAGAGAGAGAGAGAGAGAGAGAGAGAGAGAGAGAGAGAGAGAGAGAGAGAGAGAGAGAGAGAGAGAGAGAGAGAGAGAGAGAGAGAGAGAGAGAGAGAGAGAGAGAGAGAGAGAGAGAGAGAGAGAGAGAGAGAGAGAGAGAGAGAGAGAGAGAGAGAGAGAGAGAGAGAGAGAGAGAGAGAGAGAGAGAGAGAGAGAGAGAGAGAGAGAGAGAGAGAGAGAGAGAGAGAGAGAGAGAGAGAGAGAGAGAGAGAGAGAGAGAGAGAGAGAGAGAGAGAGAGAGAGAGAGAGAGAGAGAGAGAGAGAGAGAGAGAGAGAGAGAGAGAGAGAGAGAGAGAGAGAGAGAGAGAGAGAGAGAGAGAGAGAGAGAGAGAGAGAGAGAGAGAGAGAGAGAGAGAGAGAGAGAGAGAGAGAGAGAGAGAGAGAGAGAGAGAGAGAGAGAGAGAGAGAGAGAGAGAGAGAGAGAGAGAGAGAGAGAGAGAGAGAGAGAGAGAGAGAGAGAGAGAGAGAGAGAGAGAGAGAGAGAGAGAGAGAGAGAGAGAGAGAGAGAGAGAGAGAGAGAGAGAGAGAGAGAGAGAGAGAGAGAGAGAGAGAGAGAGAGAGAGAGAGAGAGAGAGAGAGAGAGAGAGAGAGAGAGAGAGAGAGAGAGAGAGAGAGAGAGAGAGAGAGAGAGAGAGAGAGAGAGAGAGAGAGAGAGAGAGAGAGAGAGAGAGAGAGAGAGAGAGAGAGAGAGAGAGAGAGAGAGAGAGAGAGAGAGAGAGAGAGAGAGAGAGAGAGAGAGAGAGAGAGAGAGAGAGAGAGAGAGAGAGAGAGAGAGAGAGAGAGAGAGAGAGAGAGAGAGAGAGAGAGAGAGAGAGAGAGAGAGAGAGAGAGAGAGAGAGAGAGAGAGAGAGAGAGAGAGAGAGAGAGAGAGAGAGAGAGAGAGAGAGAGAGAGAGAGAGAGAGAGAGAGAGAGAGAGAGAGAGAGAGAGAGAGAGAGAGAGAGAGAGAGAGAGAGAGAGAGAGAGAGAGAGAGAGAGAGAGAGAGAGAGAGAGAGAGGAGAGAGAGAGAGAGAGAGAGAGAGAGAGAGAGAGAGAGAGAGAGAGAGAGAGAGAGAGAGAGAGAGAGAGAGAGAGAGAGAGAGAGAGAGAGAGAGAGAGAGAGAGAGAGAGAGAGAGAGAGAGAGAGAGAGAGAGAGAGAGAGAGAGAGAGAGAGAGAGAGAGAGAGAGAGAGAGAGAGAGAGAGAGAGAGAGAGAGAGAGAGAGAGAGAGAGAGAGAGAGATTCTAAACAACTGACTTTATTCTAAACAACTGCCTTTTTAATGCTGACGTTTTCCTTTAGATTTTTTTAAACAAATAGTAAATATTTGTTTCGTTTAAATATAGTTTTAAAATTGTTTTCAGTAAATGTTTATTTGAAGAATCAAACAACGTTGAGAATAATGCTGGAATATAAACTTAAACGCACGTTAAGACGTAATGCTTCTGTCTAGTCACTCAAACAACTCTCAGATCTGATCAACTGGAAGGAATTACGTAGATGATACTCGTACAAATATAGTGTTAGAGACATGCTTTTTGTTATACCTAAGCAATGCGTATTAAATGAAAGCGTTTGTATTGTCTAGACACTATTGATTGTTTACAATATTTTAAATATTGTTAAAATCTTATTTAAAAATAAAGTTAGTTTTTTTTTTAACTAACATTATGTTTTTTCAATTATTTCTATATGAAAATGGCATTTATTAATACTTAATATTTTTAATTAAGTATAATAAGTAAGTTACTATTTTTTTATTACTAATTATTTTTCCTTTCAGTGTATAAATGTACATTAAACCAAGTTGCAATATTGTAGAGTTTACTTCAGAGATAAAGTGTTAGGTGTGATTAACAAATGTTTTTATTGATAACACCTGTGGTTTAAACCGAATTTAACCAAAAGGGAAGCTGTAACTATTTACCTGACAGGCTTAGACGAGGATAACTTCAGTCCTGTGAGTGGGTTGCTATAACCATTACCGTTGATTACAGAAATCTAGATTGAGTGAGGTACCGACCGCCATTAGGTTAGGGTCTAGAATAGTCTAGTAGAATTAGAACTCCAAGATCCGCGTGTCCAGTGTTTTCCCATTGTTAATATAGTATATACTTGGAAAACGAATGGAAATGAATAAATGCATTTGGTAAACGTTCTAATAAGGAACATCAATTGTTCGAAAATTCTTAAAGGTTTAATCTTTTCCTTTAGATTTTTTTTGTAAATATTTGTTTGGTTTAAAATGTTTTTCAGTAAATGTTTATTTGGAGAACTAAACACGGAACAAAATGTCGTTTGGGTATTATGTCAATAGAAGTCAATGGCTTTCAATACCAGCACTAAAGGTAACCCTGTCACATTTATCCTACAATAACCAAGCCTTCCACAAGAAGTGTTTCGCGTACTTTAATTAGCTTCAACGCCAAAAATACTTGTTAAAATACAAACTGAGTGAATAATGTTAACAAAAAATAACTGGTTCCAGCGCCACACTTTACTATATTCCTTTAAAAGGCTACTTACTACAAATGCACTTGAAGAATCAATACGTTTACAGAATCAAATGGCAGCTAATTGAAACTAATTTTGTATCACTCATTTGCTGATACAGGATAGAGCTGATTATTTACAGTGCTGATTATTGTTTACCTCTCTAGTATGTTTTTCAGTGAATATTTCAATCAGATATTCAATGAAAATGTGTTGTTGACCACCTTTTTCAATCAGTAACAGGCATACAGTAGACAAGGGATAAACATTCTTTTTTCCCTTGAAATTTAAAATGCAAATTGTACATTAAATAGTGTTATATGAAGCTTTAAATATAATCTAAAGCAATATACGAGGCTCGTAATTTAATGAGTCATTATTTAAAATAAAATTGACTATCTTAATAACTCATCGAGATAGTGAAATACAAGGTCAATCAAATATTTGTTTCAAGTTTTCAAGTTAGTTTGTTAATTTGTTACAACCGTCCTGATTATGTTTTTATGTAGGAATTCTTTTCAAAAATCTATTTGTCATATATATATATGCCTTTTTTTATATTTAGCTCTACTCGGTGATGTCCAAAAATATATGAATTTCTATTTCTTGTGTTATATGTTTAGGGTTCATAGTTTCTTTCGATATGTATGATATTACATTTTGCAAACCTTAAATATGTCCATCATAGCTCATCCACTATGCTTAATTATTTTTAATAGTTCTTAATAAATTCAATCACATTCAATTTAAATGCAATCCGAATAGCTTATCCGGCCTTTAAAAATGTCATTTAATTTATTATTATTATTTCTTTTTTTTTCACCTTATAATCAAATTCCATTTACAATGACTGAATATGAGAATGGTATATCAGTTTTAAATTAATGTTCAATGGTGCAAAAGAGCAAATATCTTTCTGATCGCAAGTAACCCAGAATTAATTTTATTTAAAATAGATTTAACGTGGTGATCCCAAGATGAAATATTATACAATGTTGGACATAACAATTAACCATGTCAATAATATTATACAATGTTGGACATAACAATTAACTATGTCAATAATATTATACAATTTTGGACATAACAATTAACTATGTCAATAATATTATACAATGTTGGACATAACAATTAACTATGTCAATAATATTATACAATGTTGGACATAACAATTAACTATGTCAATAATATTATACAATGTTGGACATAACAATTAACTATGTCAATAATATTATACAATGTTGGATATAACAATTAACCATGTCAATAATATTATACAATGCTGGAAATAACAATTAACCATGTCAATAATATTATACAATGTTGGACATAACAATTAACCATGTCAATAATATTATACAATGCTGGACATAACAATTAACCATGTCAATAATATTATACAATGCTGGACATAACAATTAACCATGTCAATAATATTATACAATGCTGGACATAACAATTAACCATGTCAATAATATTATACAATGCTGGACATAACAATTAACCATGTCAATAATATTATACAATGCTGGACATAACAATTAACCATGTCAATAATATTATACAATGCTGGACATAACAATTAACCATGTCAATAATATTATACAATGCTGGACATAACAATTAACCATGTCAATAATATTATACAATGCTGGACATAACAATTAACCATGTCAATAATATTATACAATGCTGGACATAACAATTAACTATGTCAATAATATTATAAAATGCTGGACATAACAATTAACCATGTCAATAATATTATACAATGCTGGACATAACAATTAACCATGTCAATAATATTATACAATGCTGGACATAACAATTAACCATGTCAATAATATTATACAATGCTGGACATAACAATTAACCATGTCAATAATATTATACAATGCTGGACATAACAATTAACCATGTCAATAATATTATACAATGCTGGACATAACAATTAACCATGTCAATTATCTTAATGCCTTCCTTTTTAATTCCAATTCTGTGGTTACTACTGTTTTTTAATTGTTTCGGTTTAAAATAATAAATTTAATCCTGGCAAAATTTAAACTTAAATTTCGATTAGTAATTCTTTTTTCTAAATTAGCCAATTCAAGTATACTTCTGATATCTATATTTTCTTCAGATTTAACGGATATTTTCAAATTCCAGTCATCAGCGTAAAAGAGTAATAGATGGTTCAAAATATAGATTTCAATATTTCTTAAATAAAAGAGATCCCAAAATTGAACCTTTAGGCGCTCCAAATTTAATTTTCTTTAATTCTGATTTAACCATAGCCAAGCAATTATTAATAACACTACTTATAATTGTATAATTTATAATTATACTTTATTACAAAGTAAACTGTTTCCTGTTTGACAGGTATAACTTGACCATTTCAATTAAATTTTTATGCTTATTTACTCTGATGTTGACAATACAAAAGTAATCTACACTGTCAAACATTTTTGAAAAGTCCATTAAAACCCACATCACTTTCCCTCTTTATCAATTGATCCAATTATTGACGCAATAAAACTCACATCTGCTGTTTAGTAGTAGCTTTTTTAGGTAATAGTTAGTTATTAAAAATAATACTATTTTCATCAGGATTATTGACTATTTTATCGACCAAATATCTGATTTGTTTGTTGTTTCTAAATAGTCTTCCACTGGATCCAATTTCTGATTTTATTATATTCCTTATGGTTTTGTTGATATTTTTGGTTTTTTATTCTTTTGTCAACAATTTCTTTTTACTTAAAAGCATTTCTCCTTTAAATATTGTTTTTTCTAAATTCAAAATCACTTGTTATTCTTGGTTGTTAGATAGTTAAACAATTTCTCTCTTCTCGTTTAATGTGTGATTAATCATTTTGATATTTTTTTACAATAGACAACAATAATACAATGATAGCAGACTACACCGTACTGTATTTTTTTAAATGAGCCCAAATTTAATGTTTCTTCCTGAGTATTTTATAAAATAAAAACTTCATTACCAATCTAGACCCCCAATTTTGTTAATTTAATTAACAAGTGAAGAACTAACCATCAGCTCAGTAGAGGATTAAAATGTTGTACTGGGACTCAACAGTCTCTCCCAAACATGACAACTGAGATTCCACTCCATAAAAATATGTCGAAGGTTCATAGGTGTTATTAGACATACAATGATTTCTCTAGGTGAAGTTATATTTATGAAGGATCAAGTTTCAATCGGAAAATCCTTTATTATATCAATACGTAGAGAACGTGTTTAAAATGTGTAAGTAATCCTTTTCCGTTACCTCTTTCCTGTTCTAGGAAGCAGTTATTATATCACCTAATTCCCTCTTTTGATTATTACAGAGTAACCTTTGTTTTAGTGAAACACAAATTTAATCAGAACTATTACCTGACATTATTACAAAAAGGAGATGCAATCATTTAATTTATGAGGAAAATAAAGCTGTAAATTCGCATGATCAGCGGGACCCTGGTCTAGTACTGGCAGAGCGGGACCATGGTATATTACTGGCAGAGCGGGACCCTGGTCTAGTACTGGCAGAGCGGGACCTGGTCTAGTACTGGCAGAGCGGGACCTGGTCTAGTACTGGCAGAGTGGGACCTTGGTCTAGTACTGGCAGTGCAAGACCTGGTTTAGTACTGGCCGAGCGTGACCTGGTCTAGTACTGGCAGAGCGGGACCCTGGTCTAGTACTGGCAGAGCGGGCCCTGGCCTAGTACTGGCAGCGCGGGACCTGGTCTAGTACTGGCAGAGCGGGACCTGGTCTAGTACTGGCAGAGCGGGACTTGGTCTAGTACTGGCAGAGTGGGACCTTGGTCTAGTACTGGCAGTGCGTGACCTGGTTTAGTACTGGCCGAGCGTGACCTGGTCTAGTACTGGCAGAGCGGGACCCTGGTCTAGTACTGGCAGAGCGGGACCTGGTCTAGTACTGGCAGAGCGGGACCTGGTTTAGTACTGACAGAGTGGGACCATGGTATAGTACTGGCAGTGCGGGACCTGGTATAGTACTTGCAGAGTGGGACCTGGTCTAGTAATTGCAGAGCGGGACCCTGATCTAGTAATGGCAGAGCGGGACCATGGTCTAGCACTGGCAGAGTGGGACCCTGATCTAGTACTGGCAGAGTGGGACCATGGTCTAGTACTGGCAGCGCGAGGCCTGGTATAGTACTTGCAGAGTGATACCTGGTCTAGTACTTGCAGAGCGGGACCCTGGTCTAGTACTGTCAGAGTGGGACCCTGGTCTAGCACTGGCAGAGTGGGACCCTGATCTAGTACTGGCAGAGTGGGACCCTGGTCTAGTACTGGCAGCGCGGGACACTGGTCTAATACTGGCAGAGTTGGACCCTCGTCTAGTACTGGCAGAGCGGGACACCGGTCTAATACTGGCAGAGCGGGACACTGGTCTAATACTGGCAGAGCGGGACTAAACGCGTGGGTTCTATAACAAGTTGGGAAAGGGTCAAAAGCATTACAGTTATGTGTGCAATGAGTTCACGGGGGGGAGGGGGGCTTTATGTTCCACCTATGTTCACATTTCCTCGTGCTCGTATGTCACCACTATTGGATAAAAATGGACCACCTGGATCAATTTAATCATGCTCTAAGACAGGCTGGATCAATGTAGAACTATCTGTTGTCTGGTTAAAACATTTTACCTCAATCATGCTGGTATTGACAAAAAAGTTCTCCTTAGCTAGACAACACTTATTGCTCAGCTGAATCCTATGAGCAATTTGTAGGGAAAGAGAGGGATTGTTATGGTATCACTACTACCCTATACATCACATAGGCTTCAGCCTTTATGTAGTATTTTACTCGCCCTTGAAGGCTGTTAAATATAAAAGGAAGTGTGATTTATTCATGAAGATTTAGTTAAAGTAACCCCTTACGATGTAGCAGATAGCTTCAATAAGGCTCATTCACTAGTCATTACAATAGCAAAAGAAACAAGTGGGTTCAAAAACACTCGAATTGATGCTCTTAATCTGAAGATTTTCACAAATACGTAGAATGGTAGAGGATTTTTTTTGGTAGAGGATATCCTCCAGAAGAATTAAGACTTAGCATCTGTGTGTGGACGTTCTCTTGAGATCTACTGCAATTGTAGCTATCACAGAAGTAGACTGAGACGAAGTTACAGCAGAAAAAAACTTATAATCTTATGTCCAACTTGATAAAGTTCATATTCAGCTCGACCCACAAACTAAAGTTTCTATACAAGAGATTTCTCCTCTACCTGGATGCAGTAGTTGGGCTGATGAGGCAATAAAAGGTGCAAGACAAAAGCAACATTCTCATATCTTGACTTCAGCACCTATGAAAATCCAGCTTCAAGAAAAAAAAAAGAAAGCGAGAAGAAAAAGAAGTCAAGATCAAGGACACCTTTAAAAGAAAAGAACCATAGAAACAAGCAAATCAAGAAAAAGTTTAATGAAGAAAATAAAAAAATAAATAAAACGCCTGTTGTTTTTTAAAGAAAAACACAAAAAGTGAAGCAATAAAAAATTATTAAAACTTTTTGAATCTGACTCAGACACAATGGACAAAGATAGCTGTTTCTACTGGAAAAGATTAAGAAATGTGCTATCGGTGCACTTCTTGTGCATTGTGGGCACGTCAAGAATGTTCTGGATGGGACATTCTAGAGGGGTGACATGTGCGCCAGAAAGTAAGATTAACTAAAGCTTCTAAAAGCTAAAAAATGTATGTAAATATATTGGCAGCGCTCTTAAATTTAGAAGCAGTGTTTTACCATGGAAAGATGTTTTTAAGTCATTGACATCACACTATATCATTTTTTTTCTAATTTCTTTTTTGTAATTTCTTAAATGTGTAACTATGTAATAAAATAAATATAAAGAATTTCAGTTTAACGTGATTATGTCATTGGAACTCCTCATATCTGTTTAATTTGTAACCATTTAGTAGGACATGACATTACCAACTGCCAATTCCCCAGGATAGGGATAGTAATGATCAAAGCTGATTTTGCAATAATTTTTATAATATTATAAAAATTCATTAAAAATTCATATTATAAAATTTCATTAAATGATTCCCCAAAGGGTGTTAACTGCCAATACCATTGTACATATATGTGCAGACAGGTTGGTCAATACCACCTTACATGTTTGGGTGGCTAGTAGTTACCAACCATCCGGACAGCCCGATTTTCAAGCCAAATGTCCGATGTCCGGTTGGATTGGTGAACTGGACGCAAAATGTCCAGTTTCTTGTGGGGGAGTATGACTATGATAAAATGTACTAGTGCATACATTCTCAAATTGAATTAAAATCAATTTGCTTTTTAAGTTATTTCTTTAATCTGCTGGTTCAAGTGTATGCTAAACAAATAAATACTCTATGGGCTACTTACTAAGGGAAAATTTACAGACAGGTTAACCTGTTATTAAGACAGGGAGGTGTTGCAGGCAAACCTCATGAATTTAGCGGAAGTAGTAGGGAGTGGTAGACAACTCACAACCTTCTTTAGTTTACTGGGAATGGGATTTTGAGTATTGTAGACTAGACATTAGAGTGTAGTCTAGACAATAGAGTAGATGTATATGCACAAATACACATTTATTGGCTCCGTTTTTTATTTGGGCAAACATTTTAAACTTAAAAAATGAAAAGAATTGGAGGATTGTGTACAAATATGTAATAAATGTAATATTTAGTTTGATGGTGGCAAACTGTTTTCATGGTTAGCAGTACTGAGTACTTCCAGCAATAAACGAAAATTAGGGTGCAAGTCAAGCTACTGGTTCTCAGCCCGACCTCAGTCAGAGTCGTAACACATTTTGAGAGGTATCAGCTGATAACCATCAGATGTTCATTTGTCATTGGGCTATTAATTAATACACTTTCTAAGGAATAGTCAGCCTTAGTTTGTAACAATGACTTAATTCGCTCACCTACACTCATCACACTCATTCGAAATCCATATTCGCCCATATCTTGACGATCGGCGTCTTAGGAATAAATAAAAAAATAGGTAAGCTTAATTAGGACTCAATTTAAGTCTGCAATAGCTAAAATATATATGCAAGTGATTTCACATGATTGTTTTTCAAATTAAAAAAAGTGAAAAAGTAATTTTCCCTTAGGTGACCGCCATTACCGCAATCCCCCCTAAGGACGTAAACATAATCTCACAACCAATCAAAGTGCTTTTAATGTAAACTCTTTCTATAATCCCACAAACAACTAGCATATGATTCTTTCCGAACATTTTTGGAACTTACAAAATCCTAAATTTAAAGTATTTAAAATTTTCCGTTCTCGAGGGTAGTTTTATAGTTAATTGTTAAATAAATTATTTACTAAGACTTCACTAAACGAATTAAATGCCACAGAGGGTTTATATATTTATTAGCCATATTTTCTCCGATCCTAAAACACTCCTTACATAAAAGAACGCATAATACACGTTGATTTGAAATTTTAGTGTTAAGTTAATTTATATCACATTAGTCAATAATGTAATGTGAGGTGAACTCAATTCACTGATGTCCAATATAGATAGACGAACCAGAGGTTTCAGCTCCCAACGCCATCTGTTGGACGATGTTTGGAAGTACCCGATTTACATTGCACATAATTATATAGAACCATGTGCAGTTATCCTCAGAAGGGAATTTGTAAAATGTGCTACCCGAATCAAAGTTGATTAGCTCAATTGTATAAATGTACTATTCAATAATTATTCAAATTGTTTGAAAAAATATTTAGTGAACGGAATACATCAAACTTAAAGTAGATAGAACATGGCAATATAAATTGTAAACTTAGGATAAATCCGTCTAAAGGCAATTGCTTTATTTGGTAACTTGACAAATACCAATTCCCGTGACAGTCAATTTTTAGGCAGATTGAAACGATGAATGAATGACTTTGTTCAGAGAATGGCTCTAGTAGGTCACTTTTTCCCGCCAAGTAAATAAGAATATCTTATCTAAATTGGATTTAGGATAATTCTTTAGAAAGCAATACTAAGAGTGGCCAAGATGTCAACTCTTTCAAAAATAATTTGTACAACTGCACATACTTTTGTAGTAACATTTATAATAAACATAAATTATAAATGTTTATATTTGTAACAGTTGCCAGTAAATGTTGGCTATATTTTCAAAGATTAGCCAATTCAAAGGTGTTGTATGTTGTTATAGGTGCTTAAAAAACGAATATTTACATTTCTCGAGTATTTATAATAAACAACACTTGCTAATACATGTCATATATAGTCCAGCAGAAAGGCTGTATATTGACTGATATATGACTGGTAAATATATGAAACGCTAAAGAAGGTCAAGACTACTACACATTGGTAATAATTGTATATGGAAAATACAATATATCGTAATTAGTGAAAGCAACATTATTCCTGTGATTGTCCATTTCATATAATTCATTTCTTTCAAACAAGTCTAACAGTGAAATACAACTTTTATTAAATTTACTTATTTATTTTATTGTTATTGTTTTGTGTTTTTCTCTATTATTAAAAAGGCTAATTCTTATATTTAACCAAATATTAATGTTAATATATAGATAATGAAAGAAACCTTAACTTATTTATATTGTTTTGTATCATGATAACCTGATTTTATTTGTGTATTTAACGTAGAGAATCCTTACTTAAAAATATATATACATGTAATTTTGAATTAGCTAATATATATTGTATATACTTTAAATATAAGCATGAGCAAAGGTTTCCATCTAAACATTTTGTGTGTAAGTCTTTTGACAGAAATTTGGAAGAGTTTTGTTTTAAACGTTGGTACTATTTCTTTGTATACAATGAATAAGTGTATTATGAATAAGTGTACGAATAAAATGAATAAATGCTTGTAATAATTGCTTACAGCAATTTGACTATACCAATGGAAATACCCAAAACATTAAAATATCTCGTGTTTCACGTAGTTTGTTAAATATAGAATGTAAATTGTATTACAGAAAAAAGAAAAAAAATTAAATAGTATGTCAAACATTAATCAATTTAAATAAGTTTTACTATTTAAACTATAATAATTTTAAAAATTATATTATTTTAAAGGATCTGTTTTCAATATCAATGGGAAAGGCAGGTATTGTGTGAACTGAGATGAAAAAATTCGTGCATTCAGAGACCTAGGGTGGTTGATTGTGATAGAGAGGTTTGGTGTGGACACATCGACAGAAATGGGCTTTTGTATTTTAGCTTTGAAAAAAATCATGTATGGTATATTGTTTGAAATAAAATAAATTGTTTCCACCACTGTTTATAAACAAATGCACGTTCTTCTTGCTTCTTTAGAATATTGTAGTGAATTTTATGTAACTCTCACTGTACAAGCCTGTCTCGCTAAAATATATGTGTTATTATGCACTATTTCTTTAATGCATATATTTTAATTTGACCTTGATGTTCTCAAGATATAAATTAAATATGATGTATATAGTATATATAGGGTCTTGAATTGTATGTATTTTATATAGGATCTTTATTTTGTTTTACTTAGGCTATACAAAATTCCATGTTGCATTTTAGTGAATATTGTTCAAGAATAGTACTCATAATAAAATATAATGAATAAACACATACGGACAACTAGCACTAGTTTTACTCAAAGTTAACTATAAATAGCTACAAATCATAAGCTACTATTATTCTACTGAAACACAATTTTAAAAGTCATTTACTAACTTGCGGTAGATGTTTGTTTCATGGTGTGATTATTGGAATGCGTTCTCGTACAATGAATGTAGGTTAGTGACTGTTTGCGATGGAAATATCGTATTTTGTAGTCTGCTTGGACAAGACAGCACAATCTACAATTTGTCACATAATAGTTATTAACACTAAAAACAGCTTGTATTAAGGCACGACTTGCAACATTCGACTCTATATACCTGTGTTATATTCTATGAGATATGATTATACAGTAATATATATGTTTTACATTACTGTATGTTAGAATGTAATAGACAGTTTATTATAATGTTTAGGTCGACATTGCTAGGTACCAGGATCTTGTTAGATGTAGCTCTGATATCAGTATTTCAGAAACTACTTCTCAGTTTGGTTTGCACTTCTTTCTCCCGTAAAGTTTAACAACTCCTGTCCTCGTTCGACTCCAACTTTTTACTACGATGGTTCCCTTTTGGAATACAAAACTGCCTTCAAAATTCCTTATCCAATTTATCCTTATCCAATTTATAAAATAAAAATAATAAAAACTTAAATTGCTTTTTTAGCTTGAAGGACAGTTTTGGACTATGGATCAATTCTTAAGCCAGATACGCATCAATACATGTTTGTATTATATATTTTAAAGTAATGTTATACACGTTTTGAATGGCAAAGACAATTAATTTGCTTTTTTCAAACTCAAATGGGAAACAATCCACCTTTTGACTTTGAAATGTCACTGTCCTTGGAAATTCCTTAATTATTTCTGATACTTTTAAATGTGCCAATCGTACTTAATCTTAACATAAACAAATCAAAGCTTATTCATATAAAACCTTATAATTTGTTTATTTCTTTATTCCGTTATCAAAATATACGTTAAGTCTGACATTTCAAGAAGCTACATAAACACACGTCTATGTAAAGTCGTTAAGGAATCTGCAAGTAACAGATGACTTTCAGTTTATGACTGGCCGGAAAGACTCCCGTCATAAGCGTCTAGCCACTTTACGACTTTCGGTAAAAATGATACTTTGACACACGCCTACATTTCCCTTCTGAAGCAAATTTTATACTTGTTCCGACCTTAATTCAAAATTTGGGTTTTATTATTTCTGAACTGGATTTTATTAGTAAACATCAAAGTAACTCACGATCGATATTAATCGATCTTATTCGAATACCTTTCTATTACAATCACATACATATAAATGTGTAGTATATTTGCAATTCCAATTAGCATTAAAAATTAAGGAAATTCAACGTAATGAAATCTATAATTGGTCATGCACTGAAAAACTCTAATTAAAACAATAAATGTTGCCTGCTGCAAGAACATAAAGCTCATGTGTCAGTTAGGCATGTTTTCATTTCATTTCAAATTCCTCTAAAATATCTTTTAGTATCGATAATGACTAAGATTTTGTTTATCAAGCTGTTCTTTATTCAGTCTTAACATAATTAAATGATTAATTGTTTTTCAATTTATTATTTATATTCAAATATCCTTTAAGGTTTAAAATTTATATAGTCTGTATTACGCTTGCAAGTATAATCTAAATACTTTCAGCATTTACTCATTAACATTTTTACTAAAAAAGATATATTATCTTATTAAAAAATATCTTACGTATGTTTCTAAGTAGGGAACCTCGACTGTCTTGAGACTACAAACATCGTTTTAGTGGTAAAACGTCAATAGCGGTTAATTAATCTGAGATAAATAACCTACCTCACATATAACTTGATATTTATGACATCATAGACGACATTACCAAAGTTGAATATACAAACCAAACGTAATATATTCAATGTAGAGAGTATATAACTAAGTAGTTTTATGTTTGACTCACAAATTTAATTTTGGTTTATGTTTTACAATTTATTTACAGTATAATACTTTACATATCTTAACTGCTCCACTGCCCACCCCTGTCTTGCCCCTTTTACAGAATAAATATAATATCGAAAGTAAGATAAATAGGGAAATTTGAAACAAGATTTGAGATAGTAAAGGTTTTTGTATGTCTAACCTACATTGAATAGTTCCCACAAATAGTTGCTAATATATTGTTGACATTTAGTTTTTAGTCATGCAAAGCTAGAGCAAACATTTAATGTGAATAAAAATATAGAATTCTTGAATATATACAGTTAAATATGGTGAATAGTTCGTACAAATTTATTAATGCAAATTTGTTTAAAACGTTTTAAAATCATGTTTCATCCTTAAAAATAAGGAGCCTAAAAAACAAACTCTAAATAATGCTGAACTAGATGGTTACCATAACTTAGGATTGATGGAAAATGATGAAAAGTCGATATTTTTTAAGTTTGTGTTAAGAGAGAAATCGTTGTAAAAACGTATTTTATATATATATATATATTTGTTATTATTTTGTTAAAGTCTCATGTATAGTAAGGCATTAATTAAAAGTTCATTGTACCTATTTTGTGCTGCCTAATAACAAATATATAACACTTGTAGATACACTACAATCCTCGGAGGAGTATAACTAGACTATAAGGCCCTGAACAATCTGCTACAAGGTACGGTGAAAGTTTTATGACAGGTTTTATGGGACTCGGACAAAAGGTCTCTACGTCTTCAACTATGTTATCAGAGCACCTTTGTGGTTATATTTTATGACAGGAACGTGTATAAAGTCTATATTTAGGCTCCTTAAACACATCCAAAACACTTAACAACTGTCATTACAAAGTCAGTGCTCCATTACTT
The DNA here is from genome assembly GCA_035578905.1 of Stictocephala bisonia. NCBI lineage: Eukaryota > Metazoa > Arthropoda > Insecta > Hemiptera > Membracidae > Stictocephala > Stictocephala bisonia. The sequence goes on from JAQJVL010002435.1 coordinate 20,833, forward strand.
ATGACATATATTTTGGCCTGAAAACGTCAAAAGTATATTTGAAAATTATTAAAGTATATATATATATATAAAGTAATTTTACTTCATTTTTACAAAAATATCTGTGTTGACTTATATAAATTTTGCTATGATAATTATGTTCATTTTACCATTTCTAGTGGCCATTTTTTATTTTAATCGGTATAATTATGTTAAACTAAACCGTACTAATTTAGGTAAATATAAAATGTAATCTGATATTTGTTTGATGACATATTTTCAAGAACTAATTTATAGATACAGTAAAATAATTGTTAAGCCCTTTAAATTGTATTTAAAATAAAATATACGTTTATTTCTGGAAAAATTAAACTAACATAAAAACGTTTAGAAAATTCATCTAGTTTTTTTATCGTTTTGGCCCAAACCAACAACCCAAGTAAAATGCACCCCAAGAAAAAAAAAAAAAAAGGAACGCGCACAAACAAACACTTTAACTGAGAAGAAGGAAGCGGCGATCCGAGAAAGGAAAGCGGAAAATGTTCCACGAAATTAATCTATCAAATAAGTGTTCTTAATAAACAGCCCATATATTGTATAGAACCACCACAAACACTGCACATACAGGGTGGAAAAAATATGGAAACGCTTTTACAAATTTCCTTTTATTTCACTGGTAAAAGTAAAATCTTGTACATCATCATGGTTACAAAGAACATACTTTTTGACGCCATTTGACATTTCATCTTTTTAGAGGGACGGCCCACGTGGAGTTGATAGAAAGTCTTTAATGTAAGCCTAAGTCGTTTTTGGTATCAAATTAATGATCTATTCAATATAAATTAATTGCCGCAATCCGGACTTCGAAAGGTCTATCCTTTCAAGAGTAGGGGTAGTTTTAATTTCAAAGTAACTTATGTGAACAATATTATTTCTCCCCTATTTAACGATTTTAAGTAAATTATTCTGATCAAAAATTATACTTTATGGAACACAATAATTCAAAAAAATAAATTATTAAATTATCATACTATCTATGGAAAAAATAAAGTTTTTGTGAAAGTGTTTCCATGTTTTTTCATACGCTTCCACAACAACGTTATTGAAAAGTTGTAACAAAAGAAGAGTAACGGAAAACTATAGCATATTTTCAAATCAATCAGCATATGATATAATAAAATTAAATGATAATATTGGAGATAACGACGTTTTGTGATTTTTCGTGTTTCTCTAATAAACCAAATGTGACTGTTTGTTTTATTATTATCCTTTAATAGATAATATTTCTATAAATATTGTCAACTAAATATATTGTCCTAAGAAAACTAATTTCTACTTCCTTTTTAGGACTGTTAATTTCTTGAACATTGTTGTATACGTTATTTAGTAATAGTCAAGATTATAGTTCTATTATTTTTGGTACTAGTTGTGTTACAATAATAAAAATTAACCCTAGAAATACTTTAATAGTTATATCGTAATGCGATAGTGAAATGAATGTTAGTTTCAAGAGAAAGGCAATTTAAATAGTTCATATTTATGCGCTCTCATCAAATAGTGAAGTATAAATAATTAAAACTTATACTACTTTGTTAAACTTTGAACATTTAAAAAATTATCTCTCAGTAGAGTAATGAATTTTATCGGGCAACTTTACAAGCGTTTAAACAAGTTACTGGCTAAAAGTTTAAGTGAAATATTGTTTGAGTGTTCTCATTTCCCTAGAACATGATTAGACATGATGTATCTACTCCTATCTAATCAAAATATTCTGTAAAAGGCAGCTGTTTTTTAATCATGTTTTATAAATAACAATTTCGTATGGCTATTATTGGGAAGAGATGCCTATATAAGACTCTTTGCCTGCTTAGAAGAATCCATTTTTGTCAGTGAGTGTGACTTCCGAACCAGAGGATCTGTACAGGGGTAAAAACAGTATGCTTTCACTCCGGGAATCGAACTCGGACAGACGCGTAGCAAGCCACCGCCTTAGCCCCGGGAACCAAACCCACACAAACGTGTAGCAAGCCACCACCTTAGTCCCGGGAACCGAACCCGGACAAACGCGTAGCAAGCCACCGCCTTAGCCCCGGGAACCGAACCCGGACAGACGCGTAGCAAGCCACCGCCTTAGCCCCGGGAACTGAACCCGGACAGACGCGTAGCAAGCCACCGCCTTAGCCCCGGGAACCGAACCCGGACAAACGTGTAGCAAGCCAACACCTTAGCCCCGGGAACCGAACCCGGACAAACGCGTAGCAAGCCACCGCCTTAGCCCCGGGAACCGAACCCGGACTAACGTGTTGCAAGCCACCGTCTTAGCCCCGGGAACCAAACTCGGACAGACGCGTAGCAAGCCACCGCCTTAGCCCCGGGAACCGAACCCGGACAAACGCGTAGCAAGCCACCGCCTTAGCCCCGGGAACCGAACCCGGACAAACGCGTACCAAGCCACCGCCTTAGCCCCCTTCATGCCAATATTTAAATGTTTAATAATAATAGTCTATCTACAAGACTACTAAATATTGTATAAATTTAACAACAAAAATATTGAATATTTTACCCAAAAAATATGAATATTTTAACTATAAAACATTTTATGATAAAAAACATTAATGGCAATAATTAAGGAACCGGTTTGTGAAACCGCTCTACCTCCTTATCTTTACACATAGCATGATAGTGATAACTCGCTTACCTTCCTATTCTTGTATACTTGTAGTAGAGCACTGACCCACCCATTCACCTATATACGTACAGAAATTTGAAATAAAGTTTTTCATTGGTGCTATTTAATTCGGTAACAATGTTGTGTAAAATTTATCTAGTTTGCAAAATTAACTTTAGATGTTCAATCCTAGATCTTAAACAAGTGCAATGAATTGTACGGACATTGTTCATGTTTAAAGCTATATGATTATCTCATAACATTCTGCAATTTAACAGGTTATGCCAGTAACTTTTGAAGGAAGATTATTACAGATGAATATTATCGCTTACCTAAATAAGTGAATGTGAACTACGTTAAGTAATAATAATGTCTCATGTTTTAAGATAAATGCACATCTTACAGGTCTCTAAATACTTAATATCAATTAACTATAACATAGCAAATGAAATATTGTTTAGTTTCTTCAGAATAAAGTCTTAAAACGAATACAATAATTGAAAAAACAACAAATCTTACTCCATTTAATAAGTTACATTATGCTGATTAAATAATTACAAAATGATTAAATACTTTATTTTGTGGCTGAAAATTCAGTATCTAAGTAAACTTTAGAGGAATAAAAATATAGTTTATAAATCCCTTTAAAAGTATTTTAAAACAAACTGAAACTGTCTCTGAGTAGCCTATATCATGGTTAGAGTACATAGTGATAAATTGTTTAATGCATCTTTTGCACTGAAGTCTTGTAACACTATCCACCTCATAACTCTACATGAAAAATATTTGTTAAACATTACATTAAAAATGTTATGAGAATGCTCATCACTGCACTGTACTATTGCATTGATTCTATGTAATGTACTATAACTACAGTAATTACGAAAGGAAATCCCGAGAGTTTAATAACAATATTAATCCTATGGGAAATTAAAGGATGAACTATGATAATTAAAAATATACACTCACGTTGAAGTTATGCAGATATCTTCTGGGAAATCCTTTTGAAATATATTACTTAGACCGGCATTCTTTTAGTTAAAGAACATCTTGCCACGGAACTTAAGTGTAGAGTATTCCTAACTCTTTTTGAGATGATATAGCACAAAAATCTTGTTTATTAAGAATAAAATATTATTTTTATTACTACTGAGTTTTAATATCTGACATACAGAATGTGTAGTACAACAATGACTACTCAGAGCTGAAGAGTCGTCTTGACCCATCCACTCTCCCCATTCACTTACAGTGGTATTGATACATCCACTCTCCCCATTCACTTACAGTCGTCTTGACCCATCCACTCTCCCCATTCACTTACGGTCGTCTTGACCCATCCACTCTCCCCATTCACTTACAGTCGTCTTGACCCATCCACTCTCCCCATTCACTTACAGTCGTCTTGACCCATCCACTCTCCCCATTCACTTACAGTCGTCTTGACCCATCTATTCTCCCCATTCACTTACAGTGGTATTGACCCATTCTCCCACCCATACACGCACAGTAGTATTGATACACCCACCCACCTATACACAAACAGTGGTATGGGTTTCTACTTTCTCTTAGACCGCAATAAAAACAATCAAATGAACTAATTTAAATTAAGATTTAATTTTCTGTTCTATATAGCCTATATTTTAAAATGTTCATGACTATTAGACATTGGTATTGACTATTAAAGACTAACAGTGGTATTGACCTACCTATCGGCTAGTACACAGTCAAAACCACTGTACGTGTATGGGCGGGTGGGTGGGTTAATACTACTTTACGTATACGGGTGGGTGGATGGTGCGTGGGTTAATAACCAGCGAATTGGGAGGGCGTGTATGGGAGGGCGGGTGGGTATATCAGTCCACTATATGTTGTGAGTGGGTGGGACGATCCACATATACCTAGTAGGCTGGGTTTGACACAATGATATTATTTTGACAACGGAGGATTAGGCCAGCCTAACGGCCCCTGCGAAAACACTGTACAGACTTCAGTGAGATGGTAATATGAGAACATTCATCAACTTGGCTCTCCAATATTTCATTATGACATATTCTGTATGCGTTAATATCTGGAACAATAATTGTTTTCATCGACGTGTGTAGCTCTCAGAGTCAAACATAATTTAATAATATCCTACTACTACACCTAATCCTACACCGTTTTGATAAGTTTTTAGATACCATCAATACATATTATTTGATTAGGTAAACAAGTCGGCCAAGTTTTATTATTTATCTCAAACAAATTTAGAGGTAATTGTGCATGACAAAATAAAACAGTTGTAATGAACCTTTTTTGTAAATGTTTAGCTCCTGTTACTGAAAATTTTTAAAGCAAACAGAACAACTTAACGTGTTTAGGTGGTTGGGTGGTTCAGTATCGCTTAACGTGTTTAGGTGGGTGGGTGGTTCAGTACCACTTAACGTGTTTAGGTGAGTGGGTGGTTCAGTACCACTTAACGTGTTTAGGTGGGTGGCTGGTTCAGTACCGCTTAACGTGTTTAGGTGAGTGGGTGGTTCAATACCACTTAACGTGTTTAGGTGGGTGGCTGGTTCAGTACCGCTTAACGTGTTTAGATGGGTGGGTGGTTCAGTACCGCTTAACGTGTTTAGGTGTGTGGGTGGTTCAGTACCGCTTAACGTGTTTAGATGGGTGGGTGGTTCAGTACCGCTTAACGTGTTTAGGTGGGTGGGTGGTTCAGTACCGCTTAACGTATTTAGGTGGGTGGGTGGTTCAGTACCGCTTAACGTGTTTAGGTGGGTGTGTGGTTCAGTACCACTTAACGTGTTTAGGTGGGTGGGTGGTTCAGTACCGCTTAACGTGTTTAGATGGGTGGGTGGTTCAGTACCACTTAACGTGTTTAAATGGGTGGGTGGTTCAGTACCGCTTAACGTGTTTAGGTGGGTGGGTGGTTCAGTACCGCTTAACGTGTTTAGATGGGTGGGTGGTTCAGTACCGCTTAACGTGTTTAGGTGGGTGGGTGGTTCAGTACCGCTTAACGTATTTAGATGGGTGGGTGGTTCAGTACCGCTTAACGTGTTTAGGTGGGTGGGTGGTTCAGTACCGCTTAACGTATTTAGGTGTGTGGGTGGTTCAGTACCGCTTAACGTGTTTAGATGGGTGGGTGGTTCAGTACCGCTTAACGTGTTTAGGTGGGTGGGTGGTTCAGTACCGCTTAACGTATTTAGGTGGGTGGGTGGTTCAGTACCGCTTAACGTGTTTAGGTGAGTGGGTGGTTCAGTACCACTTAATGTGTTTAGGTGTGTGGGTGGTTCAGTACCGCTTAACGTGTTTAGATGGGTGGGTGGTTCAGTACCGCCTAACGTGTTTAGGTGGGTGGGTGGTTCAGTACCGCTTAACGTATTTAGGTGGGTGGGTGGTTCAGTACCGCTTAACGTGTTTAGGTGGGTGGGTGGTTCAGTACCGCTTAACGTGTTTAGGTGGGTGGGTGGTTTTGTTACAATCATGACCCAGTCATTTTAAAAATCTTTATTCATTTATATCATACACATGTGGTATGGTACTGACCCATACATGTATGGCAGTAAGTTCCTACCTGCCCTCTCATACACTCACAGTGTGGTATCGATAGATATAGTTGGCCCAATACACCACATGTACAGTCAGTGGTACCCAATACCACCGTACTGCCACCTAGCATGTATGGTGGATGGGTGGGTCAAACATATCTCCGAAAAATGTACTCCAAGGTAGATAAGAGAATTTTACGTCTTAGTTTTTATTTTATTTCCAGCAAACTTATCTCAACATATAATAATGTGCCAGAGAAATGTGCCAATTTTGTGTCATTGGTATGTTGTTTTATTTTGATAAAAAATATTTTTGCAATAACAAAATGGTAATTATGAGGAGTGTTTGACGTTTTTATTTATTTCTCACATCCTCTCGGGTTTATATCAATGCGTGGTGTATGGGGACCCAACGTGCATGATATGAAATGAGTCAAACAAGAGAAAAAAATCTTACCTCTTCAAAAATTATAAATTAAATAAACTACAAAACTTTGTACAAAAGAGTTAATGGGATGTTTATTAAAGAGTTAATGGGATGTTATTAAAGAGTTAATGGGATGTTTATTAAAGAGTTAATGGGATGCTTATTAAAGAGTTAATGGGATGCTTATTAAATAGTTAATGGGATGTTTATTAAAGAGTTAATGAGATGCTTATTAAAGAGTTAATGGGATGTTTATTAAAGAGTTAATTGGATGTTTATTAAAGAGTTAATGGGATGTTTATTAAAGAGTTAATGGGATGCTTATTAAAGAGTTAATGGGATGTTTATTAAAGAGTTAATGGGATGTTTATTAAAGAGTTAATGGGATGCTTATTAAAGAGTTAATGGGATGTTTATTAAAGAGTTAATGGGATGTTTATTAAAGAGTTAATGGGATGCTTATTAAAGAGTTAATGGGATGTTTATTAAAGAGTTAATGGGATGCTTATTAAAGAGTTAATGGGATGTTTATTAAAGAGTTAATGGGATGCTTATTAAAGAGTTAATGGGATGTTTATTAAAGAGTTAATGGGATGTTTATTAAAGAGTTAATGGGATGTTTATTAAAGAGTTAATGGGATGTTTATTAAAGAGTTAATGGGATGTTTATTAAAGAGTTAATGGGATGTTTATTAAAGAGTTAATGGGATGCTTATTAAAGAGTTAATGGGATGCTTATTAAAGAGTTAATGGGATGTTTATTAAAGAGTTAATGGGATGCTTATTAAAGAGTTAATGGGATGTTTATTAAAGAGTTAATGGGATGTTTATTAAAGAGTTAATGGGATGTTTATTAAACGTTTCATTACAATATGTAGTGTTTCAGATATAAGTTGTTTGGAAGCTGTTCAGTAATCCTAACTAGTAGTCACAATTAAAAGAGAAGACAGTTTTATAAAACGTCTAGATGGTATATTTTATGGCATGACTTATAATGTATATTGATTCTTTTAAAATATAAAATTGGAATGATTTTCAAATACATTTTAAAAGTTATAAAATGTACTTGAATTGAAAATGTATTGCGTTAAAGCCCATACATGTTACACGTAACCCTTTGAATGTTGGTAAGTGGGAGGTCCATCAACATGAACAACAAACACAGTTTCAATGTACGTTTTGTTATTGAACATATGTCCATAAAAACTATCTATTTTGTTAAAAGTACTCAAGATAGTTAGGCATGCTCAAAGGATAACATGTATCCTTACTTCGAGGGCTGTAATATTTTTAGCCATTAAAGAGATTAATGATTCTCTAGAGGCTAGTTATAACGCTTTCTATATTATCATGAATATATTAACTGTTGTTAAGTTATAAATAGGTAATTGAAACATCCTCAGATATTTTAGTTGCATTTTAATCAAATATTTTATATTTTAAATCGATTTAGCTTCGTAGTAAAATTGAATTACTATTATATGTAATGTTTCAAATGGGAACTATTTTCCATATTATTTTTAGTGATACACAAAATACTTCTAATTTTATGAATTAAACTTTATATAAGTCTGTTAAGATCTTTAAAGTTTGAACTTAAGAAAATGTTCAAAACTGAAAATGAGTCAGGGAAGTGATAAAGCGTGAGAAGTTTTCAAGTATTCTACACAGGAAGTTATATCGTCTCTTAACTTTAAAAGTTGTCCGACTCCAGAAAGCTTACACTTTTAAGTCAAACCCTGATTTCAAAAGTCTATAGGATATCTTGCCTTTCAGATTTTAGCTTTTTATACATTTTTAACTACAGTTTAAACTGGAAGTAAAAATAGTATATTTTACACATTTTCAATCGCTACATAACTAAACCTAACTACGTTTCTTAAAAACCTAACCATAAATTATATTAGACATTTTTACATGTAAGTCGCACAGCTGAAATACGTACAGAAACCCTGACATTATAACTCACAAACCTTTGGATTGTTAGGCTTCATTCTATTACAATATGGTCCCTACCATATAAATATTAAATAAATAAAAACATTTATTAATATTTATAAAATATTAAATATTAAACTAATCTTTAGCTTAATTATAGCATGTACACCGATTTGACCCACCCAATCACCCATACAAATACAGTGGTAGGTATTGACCCATCCACCCACCTATACACGTACAGTGGTATCGAGCCACCCGATCACCCATACACGTACAGTGGTATTGACCCATCCACCCACCCATACACGTAGAGTGGTATCGACACACCCGACCACCCATACACGTACAGTGGTATCGACCCACACGACCACCCATACAAGTAGAATGGTATCGATTCACCCGACCACCCATACACGTACAGGGGATGAATATTAAATAAATAAATATTCGCCCATATCTTGACGATCGACGTCTTAGTAATAAATAAATACCAATAAAATTGTAAACAATTTTGAAACCGGCTCACATTTTACCTTCTTATTATTTCACAAGTGATCTAACAATGATAGTGCATCTCAACATACTATGCTCGTACCAAGTAAACCACTGTGTTCATAATAGTATCGTAAGTAATAATATGAATAATAGTGTTTTATATTATAAAGCAAATAATGGCTATTATAATTAAATAACTAACCATATATAGACTGGTACTAAACAGTTGTAAATATGTTAATAAGCGATAAATATGTGTAAAAATACTACTATAAGGTCATTATAATTGCAGTGCAAGTAATAATTAAGTAATACAACTTAGCATAAATAATGTTGTATTCTAAGTTTTAGAGAACGTGGAAATCAGAATTACAAATAGACTACAAATGGTTTATCCCATATAAAACAACCATTATTATATAAACACGACTGGAACAGTCCATCAACTAATCAACTATGAGCGTTTACAGGAAGAAAACAATTAATTCTGACTGTGTAATGGCCTTATGTCCAGTCTGACAGAGCCCAGGGGGCACTTCCGGACTACAGATAAACATGTAAAATAGGTTGTTTACAAAGAGATTTAATCCCAGCTTTATTATCCACTACTATGAATCTGTTTTAGAACATATTTTTAAATCATTATAAATAAGACTGTAAATATATTAACCTGAACATTCATGTTTTATTGATTTTTAAAACAATCAACACTTTTAGAAATAAAAAAAGGAAAATAAAACTAAATTATTGTTTAGTTCAAACCTAATCTAGTGTTTAAATGCCCACAATACTTTACAAATAGACTATGAAAAACATATACAGCGTTTAAAATTTAAGTACAAAATGTGTTTATATTTTTAACATTCCAGAAATGTTAGAATAAAAATGTTGTATAGACATATTTAACGTTTATTTAAAAGCGTACAACAACAGTTACAGATACAACAACAACAAATAAATAAATAAAGTATGGCAAACGTTGAGTATAACAAACGCTTTCAGAAAAGCGTATTTGTTGAATGGATAGTACAAGCGCATGAGATAGAATGAATGAGTATCCTGAACATATGTACTCGTCTCCACTGTGTAACATTCACTGATAGAATTGTACTTAATTGTACAATTTAGTGATAACAACTATGCCTATTATTCTAAAAATAAATGTATACATATTACAATTTTAATTTTACTATCTATAGCATTGATAACTGTATAAAGAGAAAATATTCAGTCACTAAAAATAATGTCTCAAGTTATTTTTTATTGCCTATTATAAGAGACACCTAACATTATGTTTCACAGAAACCAACTCAATGAGGAAATGAAACTATTTTTAAAAACATACGTTGGAACAAAAGATAGGATTTTCTATATTTACAAATCTCAAAGCAATGTTCATTGTTGATGAATAATTTAGATAACACCTTCTTTAGTTAAAAATTAAAAATAAAAGTGCAAACGTCAACATGAAAGCTTGAGTGTATATTTAGCTCTACATAAGGATAAGAACAATGAAAATACGAACAGAAGATAAAATACAAATAATAATGACATAAATTCTGACAAAGAATTCAGCATGAGCCAGTTGTCAGCAAAAAAATAATTGTGTGTCACTTGCCTTATAACGAAGACTACACGTCAAAGACTCGTCGACTACTTCCATCGATGAATTTGTTTTTATGGTTTTAGATGTAAGCCTTATTGCCTACTGTACTGTGGGTGACGATTGAAAACACTAGTATGAATAGACATTTTGAAATAAATATCATTTTTTTACAATTAACCATTTAACAAGTTAACAGTTGCTATAAGGAAAAGCAACTACAGAAAATATATGAGCCAAATAATTCCGACCAAGTAAAACTTCGTTGACGTCCTACTAGAGTACATCTGATTTTGGTATAGCAATGTAAGTGTCCAGTATTATTACATAAATTTAGAAATTATGTTAATTATTTTATTTAACATCCACTTAAATATATAAAACAATAGCTCCATAGGAAAAACATTTAAAATATAAAACATGCTATCATACATGATATATCATTTTTTATAACGTTCAGGTAATATGTAAAATTCAGATGTACACGACTTGAATACAACAAGGTATCAATACATTAATCATACATCTGAATAATAGGTTTTAAAGATACAAATGTCTTGTTATTTTTTTTAACATATTAATTACATATGTTAGATTTATGTGTAAAATAAAAAATATATTATTTGTAGGATTATTATTATTTCTATAAAATTATAATAATAATACAATTATTATTTTTAATAATTTTTTCATTTATTTATTTATTTTTTGTACAACAAATATTCTACAAGTAGTCTGTTTTATTTATTCCTCTAGCCAGCCTATGGCTATTTGAATACATCATAAAATACATTTTTATCCATTTATTTCTTTCATTGTTACTTTTCAATTAGTACTTATCATTATTAATTTTTTTCTTCTTTATTATAAATGTTAAGAAACTTAGCAAGTTTCTTAACATTTATACAATCAAAAGACATTAATTAAAGCAATTAAAGCAGACATTCAATAAAAAAATAATATTAATTCAAAACCAATATCTTATTAGATCCAAATACATATAATGTGAAAAGTAATGTAAAATAATGTAGCTTAACACATTCAAATAAACCATAACATAATAGAACATGGTATAAATACCTTGGCCACTCCAAATATTAGGAATATTAACGAGAGTAAATATACAACAATAATAACAGTAACAACAACAACAAAAACAATAAATCAACAATAAATTAATCTTCAGTGGAATATTCATTTACAAACAGTCGCAAAAGTAATGTAGGGCACAAAAAAGTTCAGGTTCTAATAGTGTTAATGTTTGGACTATACCAAAGGTCTACTGTGGACGGAACTGACTGTACACCAAAGAGGGGTGAAATCTAAAAAAACCATAACTTGAACGAGTTGCATTCCTGCACTGTTTTCATAATAATAATTATTATTATTTGAAGAACATAACCCTCTGAATAAATTAATCTTCTAGATAATAAAACAAAAAAAACCACTGTTGAAATCTGAAATCAAAGGTAAAAATCTGAAATTAAAGGTATTTTTGTCCCACTGGGTCTTTCGTTTCACAGCCTTCCATTCATTGATATTGTATCATTTAATTGGCTTTCAGGACAAAGTCTTTAACCAACCTCGATTAATTATTCACAGACAAATTGAAGGACAGATATTAATGTTAAAATTATTGTAGCCAGTGTCTAGTTAGTTAATTAAAGACATTCATTGCAATCTAAACAAAAAGGTGTAACATGCTGAATTTAGTAGGCAGCATATTAATGGTTATTACACAAATTATTTGCACTCTTACAGACTCTCTTATATGGGTTGTGTATAATAATTTATGTATAATATTATCATCTCTTTTACAATTCAGAAATTACTTATAAAATAATTATCATTTAACACTTATAATTCGATTTAAAAATTACATCTACGGATATTTTTTCATTCATTGAATGTTTTAAAATAAATTGTTATAGATGCCTCGAATATAAAGAGAGCTAAAAGAAAAAAAGAGAGCTATGAAGGTGATTAACGTATTTGTTAATCTATTTGTATTCATTGCTTTTAATATTTTAAAATTAGTGATCAGTTTAAATAAAATATTAGCTATTTGAAAAGTATTTCCCACAATGTATTAAAAGATCGCTGTCTTTAATAGTTTTTATTTAAAAAATAGTCCTTTAATAGATTAAAATTACTGTCTAAAGTAGTTAAAATGATAATTGTTTTAAAGTCAGTTGAAATATTCGATATTATTTTATGATCAAAACAGACAAGGCGTTAAGTTCATAATTTTTTTTTATTTTTATATAAACTTACCTTTAGTCTGATGATGGTAAACGTGGTTTAGAAAAGCAGACCACAATAATAAATGTTTTTTTTCTATATCAATAAAGCATTAAATTTATACTTATCTTACTTGTTTTAACGAGTCCTAATTTTAGATTCGTAAATATCAAATTTTAAAGCTGGTATGTAAGTTATTCGAATGGTTTATGGCTCTCACACTCCTACACTTAACGCGAGATGGCGGCATAAACTAAACCAACCCTTACTGTCATGTGTCTTCCCTCACTTGACGAGTTGTTATATAAAACAGCACATTACTAAACCATTATTTTCTGTTTAGTACAAGGTAATATATTTTATTTCTCCATTATACATTATTTTCTCTCTGGGGTCTTTTAGAAGTTATAAAATTAACATAAAATGGTTAGAATGTTAACTCGTGTTCTATTTGATACGTTTTAAAATTCAAGTCAGATGAAAGGTAATGAGAAATAACAAAAAATACATAATAATTTGTATATTATTAAATCACTGTTTTCAACCAAAGTTAACTAGGCTATAATATTTATTTCACAATTAAATATGTCATGATACTATTGCAGCAGTTTTTACACTCGACATCTCAGAGTATACTAAAGTACATTAAGATGTATGTATATGGTTTTAGGTTGGCACCTTAGATGACCGCTCGGCCACAGGCTCTCACATCACAGATCGGAAAATGGTGGTTGTCTCAATATCTGAAAATATCGATCAGTTATATTGACAGTGTATCTTTTCTCTTTGATTTAACGGTTATTATTATTTTATAGAAGTTTTCCACATATTTATATTTCCATTAAGGGGGGCGATACGAAAAATTATTTATTTAATAATTTTTAAATTTTTGTTATGTTGTTCTCTAGAAAGTTCTGAATAAAATGGTACATTTTTTTCAAAAATATCTCAATTTTTATAGAAATTATGAAGAAATATTTGAAGTCATGTCACGTGTATTTTTACAATCTTTCCTGTACTGAGTATGCCATTACCCTTACACTATTTGCCTTCTACTTATTTTGGGGATGGTGACAGAGCTACATATCCAGCTATTTGTGAGTGTCAGCCCTATGGACCTGAAGTAAATATAGTAAAAGAGGAATGTGTAGGCCACGTATAAAAACAAATGTATAGTAGGCTGAAAAATTTTAAAACCAAAAATAAATCAATAGTTTTAAGTGATGGCAAAAAAATTGGCGGTAAAAATCGTCTGACAGATGTGGCAATTAATCAGTTGTGTATTTACTATGGAAATGCCATAAGAGGAAACTCAAACAATTTGGATGACATGAGAAAAGCTATATGGGCCATTTGGAACCATAAAGCTAGCACTGACGAAAAGCCCGAACACAACTTTTGTTCTAAAGGCCTCGATTCCTGGTGTCCTTATCAGAAGGCAGTTGCATCAAACACAGTTAGCCAATATGAGCACAAAAACACAATTCCTTTAACAATTATGGAAGAAATAAAGCATATTTTTGCTGATTTATCACATCCTAACCTGTTAAGAAGGTGTCTGAAGGGTAAAACCCAAAACGCAAATGAAAGCTTCAACAGTGTGTTATGGTCAATTTGTCCTAAAAAAGGGTTTGTTGGAAGCCAAATTGTTAAAATGGCTGCTCATGAAGCCTCTTTAATTTTCAATTATGGCCACAGAGCTAAAGCAAAAGTCCTACGGCACTTAAACATTGTTCCAGGTAAATACTTTGAACAGGCAATGGACAATATTGACATTTTGAGAGTGCGCTCCGCAGAAAGAAAAGCCGCTTCAGAAACCCGGGAGGCAAGGAAGGCAAGGAAAAAGGCTAAAACTTCAACAAGAAGAATCATTTATAGAAACTGAAGGAGTTTCATATGCTGCTGGAGAGTTTTAATAGTGGTTTTACTGGTTTCAATGAAAAAAAACTTTACCGGTGATTTTCCGAAACCTGTGTTTTAATATACGGTTTCCTTCATAACTAAAAAACCATTGAAGCTACAGACACCAAATTTTGAGGATATATCTGGGACATCTATGGCTACATTCAGAACTATAATTTTAATGGTATGTAAAAAAACAAACAAAAAAATTGAATATTACTTGAAAAAAATTAAATTTTTTAACTTTTTATTGAACTATTTTTTATTTTTATTTATTTTTGTAACAAAGTACTTATTTTAGTTCAGTTTGTTCTACTATCAAACAGAATCAAGAAAAACTTTTTATTTTGGGTGTATGACTTAAGGTATGGTAGTAACTAAGGAAACGAAAAGTGTATTTTGAAAATATTTCTAAATGTTTAATTTATAAACAAATATAAGTTAATTAAATTTTTTTTCTATGAAATATTTTTTTTATTAACTAAGTTATATAAAGAGCAAATACTGAAAATTTCATTAAAATCTAAATTCATTTGAGGTCACAGTAAAATATTTTGTTTCTGTATGTAAAATGATTGTGACTCTTCCGTATCGCCCCCTATTTCTTATTCAAACTACATTCAAATCAAAGTTTGATACTTAAATGACTGGGGTATATTTATATGAGATTGGTGTTTAAGAATCAATCGTTTATGAATCAGAATTGATATTGGTCTAAAATTAAGATTACATGGACGGGACAGATTAAAGCGTGCATATTTATCGAACAATCAATGAGACTCAATTGTTTATTGTAATCAACGTCCACCAACACGTGCTCTAGTTATTACTTGAATAATTATAACTTGATCTTATTTAATAAACATAACAAAATCCATGAGAAATATGTTAAGTATATTGTAGTGTTATAATTCGACCATTTTTATGATGAACAGCATGGTATTTTAGTTAATAACTTTTTAACACAATTGTAAACTACTTTTATTTTACTGCAAACAAATAATCCCCCACCCTTTCAATATTGGCAAGTTTACAGTTCTTTAAACTATTTATTTGAATTTTATTTGCGAGATTTTCAGTTAAATATACATCGCTTTATTCTATCGTCATAAAATCTAAAGGTAAAATGTTACTTAATATTACATAAATAAATGTGTAAGCTAACGTATTATATAACTTACATTTTACAACGACGAACTAACAGCTAAAAACAACGTGTATTAACTTTTTAATTAATAAACAACAGATTATTTAACAAATATGTTTATTTTCCAAATAGCCAGTTTTTAATAAGATCCTACTATATTAATTATACGTACAATATCTACTACCGTTGATTCCGAAATGTCCGCCCATTACTGATTCCACCTTTTAATCAGAACAGTTCATTTATGTTCCGATCTGAGAAAATAATATATATATACATTTAATGTAATGTAATAAAAAGTAAGATAGTTTTATAGTATTTTTACTTAGTTTAGGACTTCTGCGTCGTCTTGTTATAGATTTTATAGATGTAACATAAACACCATACATAGATGTCTGTTCAAAAAAATAATATTCACATTTCAGATAATGGTTATACACAGTCTACAACGCTGTTGAACAACGAGTATAACAACTAGTTACTCAAATAGATCTAAAAGTTGACAACTTTAGCTATGTTTATGTATAAGAAAGTTCCTTAGTAGATCGAGAGTTAGTAACTAAGATCATTTTACCTTAATTCATTTACTCTTAACAAAATTACTTCTTTTTATTAATGAGATGAAAATACCAAATTATAGGAATTTGGTTCATGTACAATATTGTGTTTTAAAATGTTCATTGAATGAAAAGGGTGGAATATTAAATTAAATTAAATTCGTGTTGTTACATTCCTATAGATAAGTTTTATTATCTACTCATTAATGATAGAAAGTTATTATGATATATCCGTTAAAATGCTTCGACAAATATTTAGTTTGTAAAAGTCTTCTTTCCTTAACATCCCGCCATTGTTGTGTCAGTCATAAATTGTTTCATCAAAAAATAAAAACAAGTAATACGACTATCTAGCTCATAAGCCTGGCATTAAACCTATATCAATTTGTTGTTTATAAATTTACTAAATTTACTGGCGTAGTTAACATTAAGATCTTACTCAGATGTGTTGGTGCCATCAATGTTGATAGTTACCTCCCTGTTAGGAAAACTACTTTATTAATATTAATAAAACGTATATACAAAGTATCTAGGAATAGATTCAATTTTTGACCATTTTTTTTTTTTTTTTTTTTCTAAGAAAACCTTCTGAAGCTCAACTAAAACAGGTTAATGACAATATGAAAAAATAACTGTGGAAATGAAGCTATTGTATGATTTTTTATTGAAATTCACAATTTCAGAGGGATCAAGAGCAGCTCTTTGATAAAGAGGTTCAGTGTGGATGGACACGTTGACAGTGCGACTCTGAGTATCCGGGATTCATGACAACGTCATTTCAAATAAATTGATTATATTATATTCTATAAAAAAACAAATGTAAATATATCACCTGTCTGTATTCAGTCATTTTGGAATATTGTAATTTATTTTTCACAATCACACAATAATGTTCAAACAATTTATAATTTCATTGTTTTGATGCAGCTAAAGAAGTTCTAAACCTTCTCTCTCTAGCTAGAAACTAAGGTTAGAGAGAAAAGAGTTTGGAATTATTTAGATATTTCGATGAATTTATCCAATTACCAGTTAAATCAATAGCCGATGATAGCTTGTTACATTCTGTTTTTCTAATCTCTCCCATTCTTTATAGGATGAAAAACTAAATTGCTAAATTTCATTACAGAGTATTGCATCATTAAACACCTTACATCGCGTCGCATTCTACTTTAACCATTCGGTGCGTATTGTATGACCTTGTATAATGATTCTTATTCTTACCATATATATATATATATTTATATATATATATATATATATATATATATATATATGTATATATATATATGTATATATATGGGAAGAAACTCAAATTCAGAACCAATGCCTTGTTTTAAAGAGGAAAAGAATTAGTAAACTAATTTATAATATATAGTTTGTATGGTGTATCTGTGAGATATACAGACTTGCTAAGCGTATAGTATGAACACACTTTAGAAGGTACTGTTTTTGTAAAAAATCCTTTCAAATTTTCTAACGATGTACTACGGAAGTTGCATGGCTGGTTTTACGCCATGATAACAATAGGTATTTGGTTCGTGAAAGGCTTTCCCATGAAGTTTATAAGCAGAGGAATTATAAGGAATTTACAACAGGGCCTTTCAACGCCGATAATGTCGGGTGTTATATCGGCGGCACTTTCTATAAGTAGACATTTCAAAGTTCAATCACAAAAGGTGTTAGCCTGACAAAGTGAACAATTGTATACATTGTATGTATTGTAGTATACGTCAATACAAATACATTGCTTTTCTACTTGAATAAAATCAATTATATTCGACTTAGATACAGGTTTACAGTTTAGGACCTAAATTGTTCTACTCAACAAAATAATAAACTTTACTAAGAAACACATTTTGGTATAAAATATGATCCCAAATTAGCCTAAGTTAAAACATATCTATAGCAATTCAATGTGTTACATGGTTATTTAAATTATTAAAAATGTGTAAATTAAGTTTTGAGAACATATTTGAAATGAATTAAATTCTGAAACCATTGAAGTAATTTAGTATTAAAGTGAACGTATTTTATAATTAAAAAAAATGTTTTCATGAATATATTTTTATCTGTTACGACTTCAACAGGTTATTTAAAAAATTTTACAAAAATATGTAGCACTTTTTTTAATTTTGTAAAGTGTTTGTAAAATTATTGTTTTTTGATGATAACATATTAAGCGAAAAGGTATTTATGAACAAATTAAGTTTGGGATTTATTATTGGAAATTATGTTCGCTTTAAAACTATCAAAATTGCACAAAGAACTAAATGAAGAAACTAGTTTGGTTTGTTATAGTGAGGTAAGTTGGAAAGGGAAAGTCCTTTTAATTTAAATTTTATAAATTTGTATATTTTATGCACTGGTAGAGTTTAGATCTGAAACATGTAACTTTTACGTTTAAGAAATAAAAATTCGGGCATACCCTTCTACATTACTGTTAATTAATATAGAACTGTCTTGTTGTAATCTACTTTAAAGTGTATACATCAGTTCAATTACTGTGTTTTAGTAAAGAGATCTAGTAAAATGAACTTTTAGAATATCCACGATATATTCCAGGAATATTTACTTTTTAAAATCGTGTAACCCGCGAAGTTTATTCATTTCTTCGACTTTTTCCTTATTCCAAAAGGATATTTTTTCAATCGACAAAGCAAACTGTGCATAAGATATCAGATCCTTCCTACATAGTTTAACTAATTCTGCCCATTTGTATGATTTGTTCACTGTTACTTTATTCTATATGCTTACCTCTTTTTCTTTGGCCTTCCTAACTAAATAAATCATCTTATATGTTTTCGGTGACAGGCTTATATTTCCATATAAATGTTAATGTATTCTAAAAATCTATATACTAAATCAAAATATCCTCATCCATGTGTTAATCCATAATAAATAAAAAAACTACTACCATTTATTAATTGTTATTTAACAATTTATTAAGTTGAGCGGTCGGTATAGTAATTAACTCATTAATATATTAAATTATAAACTGCACTAACCCATTTGACGATAAAATAAAATCACAGTTGAGCAATAGGATACAATCAGCTAATATTCTTAATATTTATTAATTAAAAAAGAACTGTGATGTATTTGGAATAAGATTTAAAAGTGATGTTATATATTAATAAAAACACAGTTATATTCTGTCATAAACCTAAATCCAATATATCAAACTATTTACGACCTGCCTCACTGATTCTGTTTATGCTGGCTAATCCCTCCGTAAAGGAGCGCAGGGGCACTCTGTAACTATGTGATTAATTGTTTGAAGTTTTCCCACAATCACAAGACTGATCTAGTGTCAATCCCCATTAAATTTACAATAATTATATCTTCGCAAAAATTAATAAAAACAAATACGACTGTTTAAGTAGGTTGGTTAATTAATAAGCGGTAAAATAACTAATTATTTTGAATTAACAATATTAGATTGCAAGTTTATTTAAATGAGAGTAATTCTAGAGTAACAAACATTAATTTCGTGAAAGTAAAATAGTAATATATATATTTTTTTAATTTATAAAGTAATATTCCCCTAAAACAATTAATATTTTTCATCTAATCATAATTCTTTTCTGTAGGGCAATTTTTAATGCAAATACAAATATCATAAATCTACACAGTATAAATAATAAAATTAATGATTTTAAAACATATGAATATTGAAATTAAATTAGGCATTTATACCTCACATTCGCTTAAGAATAAAAGTTTTTAATATGTTTTTATTGTGAAGAATTCCATTAATAAACATACATTTAAATGTACTAACCTATGAAAGAAGTTCCACAGTTCACGTTGAGCAATGTATTGATTTACCGTAAAATATGATCTTAGTAGTTGTCTCTACAAAGAATATATATTTTTAGACAGTATGAGATACTAATATTTTATTGATACAATTATTATTGGGAGCCAAATTCAATTTGACTTACGCAAGTATTTAAGTGTACGGTAGTGCCGTTGATGACGGTACAATACCACTATTCCGTATATTTGTAAATGTTAATTGTAAACGGAACCGTGTTACCGTCAAGTATTCCCAAATGTACGATAGTGCCGTTGATGACGGTACAATACCACTATTCCATATATTTGTAAATGTTAAGTGTAAACGGAACCGTTTTATCCTCAAGTATTCCCAAATGGACGATAGTGTCGTTGATGACGGTACAATACCACTATCCCGTAGATTTGTAAATTTTAAGTGTAAACGGAACCGTGTTACCCTCAAGTATCCCCAAATGTACGATAGTGTCGTTGATGACGGTACAATACCACTATCCCGTAGATTTGTAAATTTTAAGTGTAAACGGAACCGTGTTACCCTCAAGTATTCCCAAATGTACGATAGTGTCGTTGATGACGGTACAATACCACTATCCCGTAGATTTGTAAATTTTAAGTGTAAACGGAACCGTGTTACCCTCAAGTATTCCCAAATGTACGATAGTGCCGTTGATGACGGTACAATACCACTATCCCGTAGATTTGTAAATGTTAAGTGTAAACTTAAAACTTGTTTTTTATCGGATTTTTCTTTTTTAAGTGTTGTAAGTTCTTTTGTTTTTTTTTTACAACACTTAAAAAAGAAAAATCCGATAAAAAACAAAAGAAGTATGTATCCATCCGATAAAAAACAAAAGAAGTATGTATCCATCCATTACAATGGACCGTTTACACAAAGAGTTGGTAATAGGTTTAAGAAATTCAATTTATCAGTAGCTTTTAAGACTTGTAATACTATGTCCAACATTTTACACCCGAATATTGAAAGTGAAGATAAATTTAATAATTCAGGAATATATAGGATTAACTGTAATGATTGTAATATGTTTTACATAGGTCAGACTGTAAATTTTAGCAAAAGATTGAAAAACCATGTCTCTGCTTTTAAAAATAAGAAACCTGAAAGATCTAATGTAGCTAAACACCTTCTGAATTGTACCCACAGTTTGAATAAAATAAATGAAAATGTAGATATTCTAAAAGTTTGTAAGAAGGGTCGTAACATGAATGCCTGGGAAGAGTTATTTATTTTTAAAGAAAAATGTAAGGATCGTGATAAATTAATGAATGAACAGGTTAATTTTGATTCCGAAATAGTTTTTAATAATGTATTTTCAGCGAATAAAAGAAGAGAAGTAACAGACAATAGGAATTAACCAATAATATCACAGCAGCCGCCATTTTGACGATTCCAGCCAATGCGGTCACGTGATCATAGGCCTATAAATTGAGTTGTTGAACACCGTTCTCCATTCTTTTGTGAATCCCTCTGGTCTGAGGAAGGTGAGCGTGGTTCACCGAAATCGATCACCATAATATTTGTGCATTTTGTGCTTATATTGTAATAAATTTGTGTTGTGTGACGTTTACTTGTACTGTATATGTACCAACACGTATTATGCTAATTAAAAAACTATTATACATTTGTTCCAACAAAATTAATGACTATAGAGATGAAGATATTTATGTTAAAATATTATTTAATTTTAAAAAACATGAGCTTCACTCAACAAAAATTTATTATGTTGTAAGAACAAAAACAACAAAATTCTTTCGTAAAATTGTAGTCTGATTAGCGTAAACGTGGTGTGCCAAAATTAATCATCATATATATTTGTACATTTTATACATTCACTTGTTTTATATTTCTACTGACATGAAAAATCCTATTGAAGAAACTATTTAATATGCAAGAGCTTGCAATTTTACCAATAACATATTTAGGATTTAAGTTAAATATAAAGAGTGGCTGGTCATCAGTGTTACAAGGAATGTTGGGTAAAAGTGGAGTTTAATGAGGTATATAAGACGTTGCAACTCTCAAAATTGGCTTTTAAAAGAATTGTTTCACTTTTCTTAAAAGACACGTACTTTGAGACCTAAGACTGCGATTTCTCGGCCCCCACTACACATATCTCAACAAATTATACTATTATGGTACGTTAAATTTTAAATAATAATAGTTCAATAGTTTGTGAATCTAGAGAATAAATCGACTTGTAAACTATGCCAAAGTAAAAAATTGTTACATTTTGTTAAAAGTAAAAACACTGGCCTATTGCAATTTTTTACACCCCGAATACAAGAAGGTGTCAATTTAGACAAATGCTGCACCATTTCATAATCTTTCAAACAATATGCTACACTAATAAGTTTTCATTAAACTTGTGCGATCTTTAGTGATTTGAATGTTGAAAAACACGGAGTGCTTAAAATCATTAAACAAAATTAATACAAAAACTCACAAATTAATTTCCTGAAGAAATGTTTCTAACTGTTATAAACGTTACTAAATTTGTAATTGTTAATTGTGATGATATTTACATTTACATTTTATTTATAAAAACTAAGTTTGTCCCAAGCAGTACTCTTAATTTGTTTGTAATTGTCATTTTTATATGTTTTAACTAATAAATAAATTAAGGACTATTACTGTATTCCTATTTGTTAAAGTCTTTTGGTACAAACAATGTTTCGCAGTACAGTATTAGATATTTTAAATCTAGCTCACCCTCCACAATTATGATAAGATTTACCTCTTTGATTATTATCATCTTACCTCTTTAGGTTTAGTCCTGTACGTTCAGCCCCATTTCTTGTCTAGATTGATTAATACCGGCCCATACCAAAACACTTTGGTCAGTCAGTCCTAGGTGGTTAACCAAGTTAAAGCGATGTCTTTTCAAATCGGAAGTACGTCGATATGCATTACATCTACGGATTTTATGATGGTAATGCACAAGCAGCCCAGAGGTAATATGACATTCGCTATCCTGACCGTATTGTTCCAAGTTCACAAGTATTTTCCTGAATATATCAACGCTTATTAGAAACATGATCTGTTTAGAGTCTGAAAAAGAGGTAGATCCAAATATTGGTGTTTTTACAGAGGAAAATATTTTAAGAAGGGTAGAAGATAATCCAAAAATAAGCACGAGGCAGCTAACGGCTGATACTGGTCTTACTAGTTGGAAAGTATCAAAAGTTGTTTGAACGATAATATGTTTCATCCATATCATTTCACTCAGATTCAGTCTCTTGAACCAAATGATCATGAAAATAGAATGGTGTTTTGTCACTGGCTCTTGAACAGAATTGAAAAGTACTACTTTTTGAAAAAGATACTTTGGACAGATGAGGCATAATTCACTCAAGAGGAAGTTTTCAATTCTCACAACATGCATATCTGGGCAATAGGGAATCCAAAAGCTATGAGAGAATCTTCTTTCCAGCATCGGTTCAGTATAAATGTGTGGGCTGGATTTGTTGGCGATGTGTTGTTGGGGCCACATTTCTTCGAGGGAAACTTGACGGGTGTAAAATATCTAGATTTTTTGCAGCACAACTTTCCTCAACTTCTCGATCAACTTATTCCACAGCAAGAAGATCTAATCTTCCAACAAGACGATGCACCCCCTCAATTCACAAACAATATTGGACAGTGACTGACAAAAAATTACCCGGCTTGGATTGGTCGTGGAGGAACTGTTGCTTGGCCATCCAGGTCTCCAGATTTAACCCCCTTGGACTTTTATGTTTGGGAGTACATGAAAAGTGAAGAGTTCAAGACCGTTGTTCGGGATGAAAATGATTTGCGCAAGCGCATTATTGATGCTGTGAACAAAGTGAGAAATGAACTGTCATTCAAAGTCATCGAGCGCGCTGTTAGAGAAAGAGCACGAACCTTATAAGGGAAAACGGAGGGCAATTTGAACACAAAATAAATTAAAAGTGCTATTGTTATTCCAACTATAATGCACTTTATTTTAATAAACCAAGACCTTGAATATGGTCGATGTACCAAATAAATAAAATATACATTAAAATTAACAATGACACTTTTAGTAACATTTATAACAGTTAGTAACAAATTACACTTCAGTCGAACTTGTAAGTTTTTGTATCAATTTAGATTATTTATGATTTTAAGCACTCCGTGTTTTTCAACATTCAAACCACTAAAGCTCCCGCAAATTTAAAGAAAACTTATTAGTGTAGCATATTGTTTGAAAGATTATGAAATGGCACAGTTTGTTATGTGACTTGACACCTTCTTGTATTCGAGGTGTAAACAATTGCAACAGGCCATAGTTTTTTTACCTTTTACAAAATGCAACAATCTTTTACTTTGTCATAATTTACAATGTCGATTTCTTCTTTAAACCTATAAACAATTGACTTATTACTATTGGAAATTGGATGTAGCACATGTTAATGGTATAATTTGTTGAGATGTGTCTAGTGGGGGCCGAGAAAAAGCAGTCTTAGGTCTCAAAGCACGTGTACTTTAACAAAAGTTAAAAAGTTCATTCCGAAGCCAATTTTGAGAGTTGCAACGTCTTATATACATCATTAAACTCCACTTTTACCCAACATTCGTTGTAACACTGATGACCAGCCACCCTTTATGTTTGTTTTAATCAAATCAATTTTACATTTTTGATTTGTATATTGAATTAATAAGTCATATAACTAACTTGCCAATTAGTGTGTTTTCTTTTTTACTCTCTAATGAGTAGGAAAAGTAAGGGATTTATAGATGTATAGAATCTTAGTTTTTTAATATATGTAATGAATCCTTACTTTTGTAATCAGTTTATCATAATATAAAATATAACTTTATCCGGGGTAATTTAAAGCAGGTAGTGGAAAATTTAATGCATTTTAAAAGCATTAAATGCTTTTCTTTTTAAAAAAGTAAAATTATTTCTCCATTCTCCGTAAAATATAAACATTTCTAGGGATCTTCTTCTGAAATGTATTGTACTGTTTTAAGGAAATAAATTGTTTGAGTTCCTAAGTATCGTAATGGGGCTTATAATGAGCAGTGTTGATATTGTATAGTACGTAGTACAACAGCAGGACACTTTGGATTTATTGGAATCCCCCACAGCATATATATGATGTTTACTTGACTACTAAAAATAGATCATGCGTATTTTTAAACATATACCGTTCATTAATTTCTAAATAAATTGTAAATATTGTCACTCTGTATATTTATTGAGTCAAATGGCATGCAATATTTTATATGATGTACTGTTCGGACAAAATAAACCGGTCTTTTAAATCAGGTCTGACGTGACATTTTCCCGTGATGCGCATTTTAGTTTATCTTTAAGCACTATTCTACAAAAGACCGAATTACGGATAACACTACGTGTGGAATATACCGCACTATGAAACATTAAAAACGTTCCTTTTTTTCTTTAATCTTACCATTTTTCTGTTAACTAATATGATTGCACTGTAGTTTGCACATCATACTACATGGATACCAGTAGTTTGTAACTATGTATTTTAAAGTTTATAGTAAAAATTTTAAATATTTCAAAAGTGTCAAAGTTTATGCTTATCAAAAATAATAAGTAGAAAGAAAATTATCCAATGGCAGATGATGCTGAGTCATCCAGTCGGTGCTCCAATTAAACGTTTTATCATTTTATACAGTTTTTTTTATTATTATAAAGATAATCTAAACAGCATGAGGGTTTACTCAATAGATGAAATTTTTCAGTTCTTATAAAAAAAATACTCAACTCGTTTAATAAGAATGCTTTATTAATTTAACTAAATCAAATGCATTCTTAAAGAAAATTATGAAAAAATGCAATACAAGTGAACTATGCATGCACTACAAATTTAATAAAATATAAACACAAATGTACGAATATTTTTGTACTTACACTGTAATATATTTTTTCGTGTTGAGTTTATTTATTTTTTATTTCTACAATATTTTAATTTGAAATTTAAGTAATGTTTAGGGAAATGGACTATAAATTTTTATAATACGAGAAAGACTATTAAAATACTATTGACCATGCTTAGAGGTAGGACTACTAGTAATGTTAGCTTTGAGGGCCAAAACCATTAAAGAGCTGAATGTCTCTCTCCAGAGGTAATCCTAACTGTCGGTTTATTGCAGCCCAAACATGTCTATTGAAATACATTGATTGGACGGTCAACTGGTTCTAGCTCAGTAAACGTTACTTTGAAGGATCGTTGTAGCCTTTTTAGTATGGCTTTTTTCAAAACATTTAATGACATTTTCAAATTTGTATAGTTATGGAAGACTTTGCTTAGTGATTTACTGAACCAAAATAAAGAGTGAAATTGCTTTGTTCAAAAATAAATGTTATAATGACGTGTTCAAAATATTATCATTAGAAGATTTATCCCGATTAAGTGTTCAACATAATAAAGTATGTTCATAAAATTCATTAATAGTCACTTTTAAAGGTGAATTATTTTATTTACCTTGGTTATGGACGTGTTTTCTTGATTATCCTGCCACTGATATTTGATCCTCCACAGTAAAACCAGTTCAAGAACAACTTAATCTGTTTGACAATAGTGGCGAAGTAGACAAATAGACGTTGTGCACTATTGAAGATCCACTTTATAAAGTCAAGTCACTCTTTCACTTTAAAACTTCTCAACCCCACAAATCACATTTGTTCTGGAACGTTCATCAAATGGTATCAGCAAATTTCTCTTATAATAAAGTTCAACTACAACTTCGGGACCAGTGACAATTTTTTGCTTATCACATCTGAATATAGTTTTACAAACATTGAAGAATCACGAATAAAAAATTTTACCAGCTATAGTGAACCTTGGAAGGAAGGTTTTAGAATTGTTTAGTTTTATTTTAATAAAATTCGGAAGATAAATGATTGTAAATTGATGTGTGATATAAATGTCCCCCAATCGTCAAAGTTTGTTCCGAACAAATCTATATATACCGTTAATATTTACTAGAATCTTTGAGATTTAAACAATTGATTGATAAAACTGCTTCTACTGGACATGACACAAGTACTATACAAAAATTGAGTAATATATAATTATTACTAAATATGTGTTCTTATAGCTCCCAAGCTGTAATCAAACTGTATGAGTACTATGGGTAAAAGAATAATTATTACTAAATATGTGTTCTTATAGCTCTCAAGCTGTAGTCAAACTGTATGAGTACTATAACTATGTGTGTTGTAGTCAAACTGTATGAGTACTATAACTATGTGTGTTGTAGTCAAACTGTATGAGTACTATAACTATGTGTGTTGTAGTCAAACTGTATGAGTACTATAACTATGTGTGTTGTAGTCAAACTGTATGAGTACTATAACTATGTGTGTTGTAGTCAAACTGTATGAGTACTATAACTATGTGTGTTGTAGTCAAACTGTATGAGTACTATAACTATGTGTGTTGTAGTCAAACTGTATGAGTACTATGGGTAAAAGAATAATTACTCTCCTACTTTTCTTTTATTTATTACCAATGTGGCAATTTTCCTAGACTAAAATTTAAATGAACTTAAAGATAACCTAATTTATTAATTTATACCCTTTCAAAATCCTTTCAGAACATACAGGGTGATTGCAATCGCCTCATGATCATGCAGATTAGATACCTGACCATTGGAATGCGTGTCTGTTTGCCGATAAAACCCAAATACGTCTGCAGGGTTCAGTTGGTCACAGTAGAGTGTGGATATGCCCTGGAAAGCGCAATGATGAGGCTATGAAGGTGGTTCTGATATCGAACTGCTATGTTTCGTAACAGCCAGCTTCTTTGTTCTTGAGCCTATTGTGATAGCATTAGCTCAACAAATCGGACGACAGTCCATATACGTTGATGGAATTCTCCCTCACAACGCTCAAGTCAACATTTCAAGGGTTATCAATGTTTTTTTTTTTTTTTTTTTTTCCATAAACATCAACACGAATATGATGTGTAGGCAAATCAGGGATTGTGAGTTGCCCCTGACAACTTTGAAGAGCTTCAACAGGCTCTAAAAAGTTGCTCTAAACTCTATGTCTATAAGACGAGGAGGAGGTCTCACTCACTAACTAGTGAAATGCACTAGGATATAAGCCAGTAATTTAGTGTACGATTTCCTTAGTACTTTCAATTATTACAATCAGTATTTTGAATAAAGGTGCTCAAAATAAAATTAAAACACCCATTTCATCTTCATTAATTGATCTCACTCGTGAGAAACGTCAAAAAAATGGAAAAAAGCCAAAGATCAAGAAGTTAAAGTTAAGAATTAAACTATCACTAAAAAGATATGTGTCTGCTTCGAGTGTTAAACAGAAGATTACCAACACAAATTTTTTTTTTCAATGAAAGAGGAAATTAATGTCATAGTGTAGTCAGTCTGAGGCCTACTGGGGTAGCTGGAATTATGTACGTGAACATTCTTAAATACGAATGTGATAATTGTGAATTGGCGAAATTCGAAATATGTCTTCTAGTCCTAACCATAAAACTTAAATCCTACTATTTATACCTGAATACGTAATATTAGAACTAACCATTTCGTCGATTCATCAAATAAGAAAATTAAGTGAGGTAATGTTCCAAGTAACGGTCTCTTTTATTGCCTGCAATAAAGCTAATGTCGTTGAGAATAATGCTGGAGGATAAACGGAACTGTGCATCACGAGGAAATCTGCCGCTCTCTCGTTTCACTTAAACAAACAATCAAGACACTGTGTATTTTTACTTAATTTTACAAAAAGATATATTGCGTGACATTTCTCCCAATTTATTTATTTGAATCATTTAATTTTTAGTAGTAAAACCGTTAAAACCTACCTGTCTTATAAGTTTGTATACAATTAAAAGCCACTCCCATGAATCAATATTGTAACAGCTCTAGCATTCGTTACCTTTACTTACAGTCTTATCTTGATCAGCTGCGAGTATTTTACTTCTAGACTATAGTAATGTTTATATTATTATGGTTCATAGTTTATGAAACTAATGTTTGCAGACATTATCCCATTACTTAGTGTACGGACATGTAAAAAGAAACAGATTTACATAATGGTGGTCTTGTACCTAGTAGAACATTTTCACCCACAAAACAGTGTATATACAAGTCTGTGAACAGATTGAAGCAAGTAAGCATAAGTTAAAAGGTGGTGATAAAGTGTAATTTAATACATAAACTATTAAGCACTTGATTTGGTGACATTTTGTCCAAATAATACGTATTTTAACTCAGTAATAAGCTATTTTTGTATTGATGAAGCAATGAATCGTTTTTAAAACAGTCATTTATATATAAAGTTACTGATTTATTTGAGTATATAAATATTAACCTAAAACAAACTTTTAAATGTGTACCTATATGTTTGAAAATTTAGTTTTTTTCTTTTACTTGTTGATTTCGAAAGGCCTCAAGTATACAATTTAAATCTTATCGATTAACTTGAGCGTTTTATTTCTACAAATTATAAAATACCCAATCAAATACCCACCCACCTACCCATACATGTATAGTATTAAAGACCCACCCACCTACCCATTCAGGTACAGTATTAATGACCCACCCACTTACCCATTCAGGTACAGTATTAATGACCCACCCACCTATCCATACAGGTACAGTATTAATGACCCACCCACCTACCCATTCAGGTACAGTATTAATGACCTACCCACCTATACCCGTACAGGTACAGTATTAATGACCCACACACCTCACCATACAGTTACAGTATTAATGACCCACCCACCTACCCATTCGGGTACAGTATGAATGACCCACTCACCTACCCATACAGGTACAGTATTAATGACCCACTTACTTACCCATACAGGTACAGTAATAATGACCCACCCACCTACCCATACAGGTACAGTATTAATGACCGACACACCTACCCATACAGGTACAGTATTAATGATCCACCCACACTTATACGTACAATGGTAATAACGGTTTTTATTTCGTTATTGAATAAACCTTCCGGCACTATTTCTTAATTCCTACCTTCCCATTAGAAATGTTAAACAAAGTTTAGGGGGACTCTTGGAACATACGTCAAATGGTCGGTGATAAAACAAGAATGTTTAGTATTATTATGTCCTGAATTTGCCTCTTTTTGCACGACTTATTCCAGCGATACAAACTTTACACCAATCCACGGCAAAAACACAAAATAATTCCATACGCACAAATTCTGCGTTCAGAGCCTTTGATGTGTTTCCAAATTCAGTTACCTTCACCTCTGTAATGTATCTTTGTAAATCTGATATTTTTTGTGGCTATCATGTTTTGAAACTACCAAAATATCATCCCATTATGTTTTTGGTACGTTCAAAAACTACTAGGACGTCAATGTTACCAAACTAAACATGTTTGTAAATATAAATTCTGTTTTAATTGTGTGCCTGTGCTTTAAAATTTTATGTATTTAATGGTGTAGAAAAACATATTTTTAGCTGAAAATTATATAAGGGATTTGGAGTTGTTATACAATAATAAAATATAAGTTTTACCAAGTCATTATTTCTCCAACACCATAACTACTGCAATGTTAGATATTGTCTGTAAACGGAACGCTGTAATCTATAATGGCACCATCACAACAACGTTTAGGCTGATGACCAAAAATGTCCTGCAGACAAATAACTTACATCCGGCCTTGTAGTACTACGTAAGTAAAGAATCCACCAATTTACTAAATAAAATTAAGTATTTTTTTAACTTTAAAGAACGATTTTGTTTGTATTCACTCTGATTATTCTTTAAAAAAATAAAACTACAGAATATTTTTATATTTCAAAATAGGTAACTGTCCTAAACCACACAATCATTGAAAATTATTTAAAATTTTTAAATATCATAAGGATAGGCATCTGTACGACGATTTTTTACTATTTTTTTATTTTTTACTATTTTTTTATTTTTTACTATAGTAGCTCACCAACAAGGTTAGCATAACTTGGTGAGGCCTAGATTTTTAGGCAAATAAGTAAAAAATAAATATATAAATGTCATTTAATGTAGTTGAGACTCAACTCTACTGAGAGAGTCTCAGAGAAACCACTAACGATGCCATTTAACAGAATAGGCGAAACGTCTGGTTATCTTGTAAATATTGTAGATAGTACCTTTACGCGGTTGTCACCGGAAATCGTAGATCCTATATAAGTTTAATTATTATACTATATTCTTGTATATAGTGTATTGTATTGTAAACAGAATAATTCTATACGCAAAAATTCTGGTATTTTGTATGTTGTACTTTATATTGTGTATTCTTTTTCAAGTAATATTTTGGTATTTTACTAATTAATACAGACTTAAATAGAAATGAGGAAATAGAAGAATACACCCTGTCATGAGAAAATTGAGCTTAAACTTCGAAGGATATATCAAGAGATTGAAACCACAAGGTAAAACAAAGCAAATTGTACAATATTATGTAATTTGAGAAGGGGCAATATATAATCTATTACATGGATTGGTAAAATGAAATACTTAAAACAGAAGGTATAAATTAAACTGGCATTTCAAGTTGGAACACATTCAGATAGAATATTATTGATTGTAAATTAGGTCAAAGGGCGTTAGGAAAAAGAACCGGATCACCATGGTCTAGACTATGATAGTGAAAGAGAGCCAAAAAAAGGATTTTCACCGATCTTTTAGTGAAAAATTAAACAATTTTGAGTGAGCTGGTTCGAATCCGACCTAGACTGGAATATTTATCAGTAATGTTCACCTTCTACAGTACGAGTTTTCCTCCTTATTCTGTCTGATAAGTTCTCTGCACAGATCAATCAATAGTCTATGAGGATTGGCAGAGTAAGATTGAGAAGGAGTTCGGCCTCTCCTTCTATAATTATTTTTTTAAAATAAATGAAAACTCACCAAAACTGTCTTGACTGTATTTCCTTTTGTCCGATCACACCCTTAAGTGGATATTTTTATACATAATTTGTTCACACATTGATGTTTAACGTTAAGTGTTATTTTAGTAACCAAACAGCTCATCTGATCGGTTATTTTAGTAACCAAACAGCTCATCTGATCGGTTATTTTAGTAACCAAACAGCTCATCTGATCGGTTATTTTAGTAACCAAACAGCTCATCTGATCGGTTATTTTAGTAACCAAACAGTTCATCTGATCGGTTATTTTCTATTAAAAAATGATTTACTAAGTATTATCTTTGTTTTTGAGCCATTATCAAAATTGTGGTTTTGAAATAGTATTTGGAAACTGTTTTACAATGTCTTTGTATTTTCATTTTGCAGTTGTTACTATAATATTCATTGAGCAAACCTATCAATTTCACCCATCCCTAAATAACATCCATTAAACTGATAGCAACAAAGTATGTTTTAATATCCACGAGGACTTACAGTAATAACTAATACACATATTAAAAACAATACAGTAACTAATTTACAGTTCGTAAAATTGAATGCGTTCATTCAGACCTGAATTCAGATTTAAATCATCTCTGTATATAATAAAAAACAAAAATTGTACTCTCTAAAAAACGATTTATCAAAGTTTTAAAGTTATCGGGAATGTCTATCATTTGATTAGAATTTAAAATAATAATTATTAATACAGGCCTATAATATATTTATATATTAAAAATGGTTTTACAGATTGAGATTTTCTAACGAGGTTCATTAAAATACTGGCAATAAATTCAATTAGTCTTACAATTCGTCGTTCTGATGTATTCGAATTGGTTTGACACACAATCTAGTAAAATTCAATTTAAAAAAATGGATATGTACAAATCTTGTGATGACTACATGCCAGCTGACCTGAAAGATGCTGTAATGTGAGCTGGAACTAGGAGTGGCTTGATGTCACCACAACGAGTGTTTGTTAAATGAATTTAATTGATATGTCAGTCAGTTAGTCAATTGTTGTTTGGCTAAGTCATTGTTGCTTGTTAGTAACAGTCATAAGCTAAGTAGCTGTAGTGTTGACGTTTTTATATGAATCTCGAATATTAAATAGAAAATGTAATTCCCTCGTGTCCCTATATAGGCATGGACTGGCGTTGGGAGGGCCTCGGTTAGCAATAAGATCACGTAAGTTCCTTATAATAATACATAACTTTATTAAAATAATCAGTAAAAAGTTCTTATTCTTATTCTTACATTCTTACATGTGAGACGCCGACACAACGTTGTGCGTATTTTAAGGCGAATATGAATGGTTTTATGAGTGTAGGATGAGTGTGGATGAGTGTAGTCTTGTTACTAACTGAGTTCAACTGTTCCTCAGAAAGGGCAATTTATTAATAGCCCAACAGCCATGGCAACTAAGGGACCTACAGCTTTACGTGGAATCCGAACCACGTAGTGCTGGTCTGATTTTCAGCTAATTGACAAGCCTGATACTCAGTTATCTCCCACACATAACATCCGCACAATGATTACCAACCAACATGGACACCCCAGACTTCTCTAGTAGTGTCCACGCCGATAGCAACCACCAAGCGGACGCCATGCCGGTATTAAGAGGACCGAGCATACAGCCTATCGCCTACAATCTCCCAAACACTTTGTCCCCATGTAGCTGGGTTACAGCACTGCGCCGGCCGATAATTTAAATAGAATGTCAGGTACAATTAATTATTATCTCTTTACGCATTAAACATTATTTTAAATAGTCGAAAACCCCTTGAGTACTTTAATACTGAAATTACATGAAACTGTGATCAAATCTACTTTATATGGATAATAGATTGTATCGTGTACGTTTTGTATGTACGTGTATGATTTTGTGACTTGGATAGTAAATATATTTACCAACGGACTTGAAAAGGAATAGGAATAAAATGTCGAGTAGACTTTGTAAAAAGAAATCATGGATCAAGCATAAAACGTGCAGCTTTCAAACTCGACATCTTCAAACAGAAATATTCCATTAAAGTAAACTACAACATCATTTATATGTAGGGATATATATATATATATATATATATATATAGCGGTTTATATATATATATAGCAGAATTATAAATTATTAAAATTCGAACGTATATGAATGTTAGGTGTGTCTTTAAAGTTTTTTTAACTGTGTATTTTTACTTGCACATTGGTCACACATTGAGATACAGTATATTAAACATGTAAAACAAATATATATATATATATATATATATATATATATATATATTTGTAAATTAAAAGAACAATCAAATGTACATTACATTTTATAAAATAATCATCTCAGTTGAACAAAATTCAATAATTGTTAAATATTAAAAATATTATAAAAAATGTGTTGAAGTACTAAGTGTTCTTTATAATATTTTTACTTTAAGGGTATTTTTGAAGAAAACATTCAAAGATGTGTCTTTACTGCAGCATGTAATAAAATAACTCGTTCGAGGGGCACAACAATACATAATTGTATACCGTAAAAAAAATCGCTGCTTGCGTCTCATTTACTCACCATCTTTTACTTCATTTTAAACACTATTGAGCGTTTGTTTTTTTCCAGGTAGCCCACTGCATACCCAGTAGAATTTAGTGAGAAAGTTCTATTGGTAAGTATTTTAACGCATGTACTGTAGATTAAATTTTATTCGTAAATATTTTAAAATGTGTAAAATGTATACTTCCACTTTAAATACCAGAAAACCTAAATTTATAAATCTTAATATATGATTCGTGAAGACATTTTTTAATAATGCTAAGCCTCCCTTATTTCTTGAAAAAAATTAGCGTTTTAAGTGGCTATAAATTCAAAAATGCACATTTGTTGTTTTATCCTAATAGAATAATTGAACTGGATGTACAAAAAGCTTTCTATTATGCTCATAAACAGTCTCACTTACTATATGGAATTATAGCTGCTTTAAAACTATTATCTGTAATCAGTTCCACTAGTGAGGGAGTTTGGTGATCGGTTCACTAGTCAGGAAAGTTTATGATCAGTTCAGTAGTGAGGGAAATTGGTGATCAGTTCACTAGTGAAGGAAGTTGGTGATCAGTTCACTAGTGAGGGAAGTTGGTGATCAGTTAACTAGTGAGGGAAATCACTGATCAGTTCATTAGTGAGGGAAATTACTGATCAGTTCAGTAATTAGGGAAGTCGCTGATCAGTTCACCAGTGAGAGAAGTTTATGATCAGTTCACTAGTGAGGGAAGTTGGTGATCAGTTAGCTAGTGAGTGAAATCACTGATCTGTTTATTGTTGAGGGAAGTCACTACTGGGCAAACATGTTATCTGCTCGACAGGAAAGTTGTACGTAGAGGTGGGTTTCGAGATTTGAAGTATCCATTCTGATGAGGAAGATCTTGTATAATGGAGGTGAGGGCATTCATGGTCTTATTACATTCTTTAAGTAGTCTCTCCTGGCGTTTTATCTCTGGAGGAGCTAAGAAAGTGATGTTGCCTTGAGAGTGCCTGTTAAAGCTCTCTTGACACTATCAAGTTGAACATCAATCGCTTTAGTAATTACTCTAATAGTATCAAGAGAGTGTGTCAAGTAGTTAGTTCTCAAGTTTGCAATGGGAATGGCAGGGCCACCCTGTTAGTCTCTCCCTTTATTCCCTTTATTCATATATTATTAATATTTGACGTAATAATTAATTCATATATTAATATTAGTTGTTGATCTGTTAAATGTAATAAATTGTTGAGCTAACAATGGTCTTTATAATTTCTCTTTGAACGTCTTTTTCGTTTAGTAAGACATGTTTATGCATACAAGGAATATAAAATCAACTCAAGTTTTATTACCATATAACCTCTACTGGCAGTTTTTTTAACTAAATATTTAAATGTAACAGTGATTATAATTACATTGGTAACTATAGTGGCACTTGCCAATAACACCTGTTTAGTTACTCATGGGGTGTTAATTCCTTTGCATAATCAAATAAAATAAAATGAGCGAAAGTCCCAAACAAGTCACACGCCCGCTTTGTTCTTAAGTGAGTTATTTGTTTTAAAGGTAATATAGAACACATATCTCACTGGTTGTTATTTATTTGAAAACTAATTAATTGGCCGAGCCGGTGGCCGAGCGGTCTAAGCAGTCAGGACTTTGAGCTTGGGTTAGAGATAGTGCTAGTTCGAATCCGGCCTGGACTGGAACATTTATCAGTAATATTCACCTTGTAATTTTACACAATTTCACTAGTGTAATATTACCGGGTTCACCCCCATACTTTGTCTTTGAACAAGTTTATCGCACAGATCAATAGTCTATGAGGAATGGGCAGAGTAAGGTTAAGAAGGAGGTTGTCCTCTCCTTAAAAAAATTGTTTAGCTAAAACTTATTATTGATTGGATCATAGAGAAATTTCTAGTCTAGTCTTTTAATAGACTATTTAAAACATTACACCATTAAATAGACTAAATTTACAGTTTTATCATAATAATTTTAGAAAAAAATATTTAACTTGTTGATATTTGATTATAATGTACATATTCAGTGTGTTACTAGCAGTGTTATTTTACATATATTAGGCCCTTAGAGTGATATCATTAAAACAGTTATTTAGTATTACTAATAGTCATTATTAACGATAATTTTTATATTATAAGGAAAATTACATTTAGTAACCTTACTCATACATCAGTTTCTTGATATTTTAAATACAAGGTAAACTCGACTGATGTTCACATTTTACAGCGGCTGTTTCAACAGTAGCCCAATCGACCAATGTTTATGTTGTGAGTTATATTGAGACATGTATCGCCATATAACACAACCACACTGCAGGCGTTGTGTCTATAATCTGTATTCTTAAATTTGTGTATAGATATAAGACTCGGTTACAACGTTTAATGGATTTCATTAATGTAAAGTTTGTTATCCGTTCAGATGCCATCTTACTAAGTTTACTAATAATGTAAATAATGAAATAAAACCGGTACTATTCAAATGTTAGTAAACTAAATATTTGTTCTGGTTGGTTGTAACGTGACCCACTTGGTTCATGATGGTTATTTAATGTGTACAAGGAAAATAATCAGATCCCTACTAGTGCTGTCTCTAACAAAAAATCTAAATTAAAAATATGTTATATAATATATTAAATTGTATTGAGCAATAGGTACTCCTTAAGCTATGTTATATTAAGGTAGGTAAGTGCTTTGAGAAGATCTATCATTTTAAATATAAAACAACACTTAAATTATTTGGATGTAAATAAAATAATTTAAACAGAAAATCTTACTATTGTAAATTAAGTTTTTGAATTACGCTTCTATTTTTTCAATATCACGATCAATATTTTAGAAGAAGCTTTTTATGTCATACTTATTTTATGATATTTTTAGTTTCGATTGGAATGAAGATTGCCGTGTAGGGAATTCTCACTAATTTTATTGGAAATTCCCGAGGAGGGGAATAGCGTTTAGTGACACCCCTGAAGACAAAGCTAAAGAAACAAATTAAATTCCTCAAACGGATCTTATCAAAGCTTTCTACAGATTCAAGGTATTAAAAGACCTCGATTTCATTAAATTCATGTTGGAATCTTATGACCCAATACTGAAAATACTGAAAGAACAATATTTATATGTAATTGTGCAATGAGTTGGTTTTATTAGTTTTAATTGATCTTTCTGTAACCAACCATTTAAGACAGTTTGTTATTGTACTGGGGCATACTAAAACTATTCTAGCCGAGAGAAATTTTAGAGAAATCCATACCAAAGTATATTCTAAGACACTTAAACAAAGGTCAATTACATATGCATATATGAATAACATCCTACTGTCTTACAACGGTAGGGCATATATGTACAAAAAAGGCATGTATCAATTTTAATTGGGGAAAATATAACTTATTTACTGAAGAAGTCATAATATTAACCATAATTTATCAAACTGTATGATTATTAAAAAAGTAAATCAAGTGTAAAACGGAACAAAACGAAAACTTCATTGATATAAACCATTTTATACTCGATGAACGGGTATTTTAACAATCAACTGAACCTAACATAAAATTTGTTGAAACTATGTTTCCACTGATTATAAATAACAAAATGTATATAGCTTAACCTAGCGAGCAAACACCATCACAAGGTAAATAGTGCATATATGCATTGTGCACTTGAAGTGGGCATTGTCATTACTTCATTTAACGAATAACAAATAGAATCCCTCTATAATAAGTAGTCTTCTTAATTGAATTGCAATACCCTGATATAATATTAATTGATGAACCACTTATTTCAAATTCGATCCTATTATCAGAATGTTGGAGGATGCTTTATAATATCTTATTACACTTATTGTCAGTACTAGATGATCAGAATATTAAGACATGTTATAGCAACTATCCTAACGTAGCCTCTCGTGGACATCACTCTGCCAGAAACAATTTGAACACTTACTTCAATGAGAGAATTAAGTGCCAGTATATGCCGAGTAACGATCTTTTTCATGGCCTACAATAAACCTAATGTCGCGAGAATAATGCCGAAGATAAACTGAGCGATCGTTACAGAAGAAACCAAACAGCAGATCCACCTCCATTCAAGCTCTGTCTTCTCAATGGAATGTGAAAGTGATACATAACTGATATAATCAAACAAAATAATAATTAATTACTTCTCAGATTATATAAAAACAAGAACATAAGATAAATACTTGTAAAATATTGTACATATAAATAAGACTATGAGTTTTGAACATATTTAAGTATAATATATTATATATTGTGATAAGTCCAATATATGTTCAGTGATGTTTCGAATTACTTGCATTGATTGCTTTTTATTTACAAGTTAAATAAAAAAGTCAAATTAATTTTATGTTACAGTATACAGGGTGTCCTACAAGCATCCATCCAAACTTCTGGAAGTTATTCCTTGGGTTAGAACAAACAAAACATGTCACGTGTACAAATCATATGTCGTGTGTGATTTTTACAAAAAGGGTAATATTTCAGAGGTTATTTGAAATGAAATAATGAAAGTGGGGAAGAATGTCAACCTTTATATTATTCATATACGTTTTTAATTTTGTACAATTACAATTGTAATTTTCAAACTGGTGTCTGTTTGAAACTTTTAGAGCTACAGATCTTAATACCCTTAAATTTTAGTAAAAATATGTAAGTTACAAAAACTTTGTAAGTTTTATTTTTACAAATAGTCTTAGTACACAAAGTTTAAAGATCAACAACAAATAACTGATAATTTGGTGATTTGTCTACAATAACGAAAGAATTCTTCGGCTAAACAATATTTTTATTTGATAACAATTTTAATTTCTCAGTTAATTGTTGTTGTTTTATGTTATAACTTTTTATGCCAATAGTAGTATAAATACATCTTCTAACGTACATGTTTTTAAAGTTTAAAATGGGTGCTAATTCAAAAAAGAGTTTTTTAGAAAAAGAAAATTTAAAAGGTATATGAATACTATAAAGATTAACATTCATACAAATTTATATGATTTTATTGTATATAACTTTACATTTATTTTTATTTTATATTAACAATTTTGTAAAAATTACATTCAGACTGACAGATGTATAACGGTGCGAGATAGACGATTTGTACACTTCACATTGTTTGTTTGTTTCTTTTAACCCAAGAAAAGACTTCTAGCATTTTGAAGTCAAATCGTATACTATATAAGTATATACTTTGTTTTTGAAATTTGTTAATGATGGAGTATCATATGAGGGAGACAAAGGTAGTTGGACATTTGCCATCATTACGTTAAAATTACCAATCACGACGTTTCGATTTGGTAAAACCCAAACCTTTTTCAAGTGCTAAAAACTAAATTACATCTACACAAACATGTTATAAAACTACGTTCTTAAACTAATATACTTATCTACTTTAATAATTATCTACATTTTTACTTAGATCCTAGAATGGGGTACAACAAAATCGACTTATACTAAATATAAAATGTTAACAGGGTTAAATTAATATAACTAAATAGGCGCTGTCAAGGTCACGATATCAACAAAAAAATGTTAAAATACAATTAAAATTAATATTCAAATCAGACTGAAATAAGATTACATTAACTAATCATAAATATATGGTATCTAAAAAACACTATTAATTTAAAATAACATTCAACATGCACAAAAATGATATATATGACTCGGAAGGGCTGAGACTACTATTACAATTACATTTTACTATTACAATTACATTTTAACCTGAAAAGACAACAAGTTTATTAGAGTAGATAAGTTTATTAGTTTAAGAACGTAGTTTTATAACATGTTTGTGTAGATGTAATTTAGTTTTTAGCACTTGAAAAAGGTTTGGGTTTTACCAAATCGAAACGTCGTGATTGGTAATTTTCATGTTTTGATGGCAAATGTCCAACTACCTTTGTCTCCCTCATATAAGTATATATTTATATAAATAATAACGTTATGAGTAACTTACCACGCCTCGTAGTCAACACCGAAAATAACTAATATTGTTTGTGTAACCAAATCATTCATATCATAATTACTATGATTATACATAACATTAATTTAACAAAGATTAACATAATACTTCAATACGTTACTAGGACTAGTGGATTACCTCCAGCATCAAATATAAAGTAGTATAGTCATTTATATTTATTTATTTTTGGTTATATTATTCTGTAAAATGTTACATGCTCATCAAAGATGTAAGTCAATCATTCATATTGATGAACTCAAGATTGGTTTTCCTGTCATATCAATGTACAAATAAGACGAAATAAGAAAATTGTTTACATAAATCTAAACTATTTAAAATTTAAACTATTAAACTATTTAAAAACTGTTAAAAATAAACTATTTAATAGTTCAGTGTGTTGGGGCGTTTATACTTGCATCAGCTCGATCGGTCAAGTGTAACAAGGTGTGTGACCTCTCTCGTACGGCTGTCAAAGAGACGATCCCAAGACTTAGAATGTGTCTCTGCAGTTTTACTTTAGGTTTAGGTTTGCTATGCTCATTAGCCTCTTCTTCAAAATCGGAACTTGTGTTAAATGAGTAATTCAAAAACCACCCCGGGGTATGAAGGCATTTCAATACATCTCTTTATAAAGACGAAGTAAGCTCTTTAGCCGCTCTTTTCTCTCCTATAAGTTTTATTTGTCTTTCTGTGTAGATACGCATATTAAGTTTGTATTTAAGAAATTTTTGTTGTCTTTCCACGTTACGTTGTTGTCTTTTATAGTGCCCATTAATTTAAAACATGTTTATTCAGTATGTGGTATGGTTTATTTTGTTTTACGACCCAGGAGGACGACACAGAAAAAAAACAAGTTGAATGGCAAAATATTGTTTATTACGTGAAAATTAAAAAAAAAACCCTTTAAATTCACAAGTATTAAAAAAATATTAAGCTATAGATAAAACCAATCAAATCATGTACGGACAAAACAGGATGTTGACCATTTGTGAAAAGTTACTTTAAATTGTTATCAATAATAGCTACAGAAATATATTTATAATGTGTTGGCATCGAGGGAATATAAATAAATAAAAAACAAGATTATCAAATATTAATAGTGGAAAGTTTCAGTAAAACGTAAATCAAAATGATTAGGCCTAATAATATTTTTATAAATATATATATAGGCCTATATATAAATCTCTAAAAAATATAACAATAATACATAAATAATAACAATGAACACATACAAGAATTATTAAATAACAGAATACAACAATGAATAATCTACAACTAGAAAACAATAACTGCAAATAACAAAAGGACAAGAGTTTAAAACGGCAGCTGAACTTACGGCAAAAAAATAAATTTGGAAGGTTTTGGCCCATTTGGAAAAGTTAAAAAAACAAAAGAATTAAATTAATAATTACGTCGAAATCCAGCAGGCTAAACTGGGCGACTCCTAATGCGAACAAAAAAGTGAATAATTACCCCAGAACCCCGTTCTTTAAAAGAAAACTACCAGAACCCCCCATATGAAAAATATTTTTTTAAATAAAAATAAAATCTAAAAATATATCTCACTTTAAAATGACACTGTTCACAGAAACCACAAAACAAGTTTTTCACAGGTAGCACTTCAAAATTTTCAATCGTTGGAGGCCAGAAGGGCCGGATAAATAATGTCTTCATCCTGGAGCCCGATGGATGGACAGCGCGGAAAGGGTGAAGAAGTGGTTGCTCCTCTGGGACGCATAGAAGAGGCTAGTACCAGCCCGTAGGTTCCGCACTGTGCCTCCAGAAAAACACAGACGGTTGCCAGAACAGCACAGCACAAAACATTTTAGTCTGGCTCCACGAAAGCGAGAAACAAAATAAATACATAAAATAAAGACAAATTTTGTTTTACAAAATAAAAGCTGGCATGACTATTAAAATGTACATTTTGTAAAATAAATCAAAGGTTACAGGAACTAAATAAATACTAAAATTTGATTTTTACCCAAAGTAACAAAAAGACTAAATACAACTGTTTTACTAAATTAATTAAGCAAAAATAATAAAGAACAAAGTTAACAATTTACATGACTCGACATTACATAACTAAAATCCTGCCGTATCCGGCAACTACATGAAACCTTTTGTTAGACCTATCAAGTGAAATAGTTATAAAAAGGTTCTGATTTTACTATAAAACAATTAAAATATAACATTTAGTTACATCTACAAATCAATTTTAACATGACAAAGTAATATAGTAAATATAAGTACATTATCACAATACGTCGTCACATGGGCCTAACTTAGGCCTGCTGAAAATAAAAACATTACGCAAACAGGTAACAGCTTTTTTTATTACTGAAACAACACACAGTAGAGAACAAATAAAGCTCAATAAACAATCTTTTTAACCAAAAAGCAACAATTTTTCGAACCTAAACGTTTCCAGCCGCAAAACATGTCGTCGTCGGCTGCCAAGAATGGTGAGTTTGCCGAAGAAGCCAAGAAACACAATGAAAACAAAGACAGTAAAACTAAATGAAACATAGAGAGGAAGACTGAACTGTCCGAGGGAGACTATCGTAATGTTCAAACAGCACAGTTTTCTGCAGAAGTTTATTTGAATTATTTTTTATACATTCGTAACATTATACTACGAACAGTATCTGTGTATTATAAATTTTGTTGTGACTTTTGTGTTTTGTTCTTTTGTTATTCACCTCTTATCACCAGCGTTTTGCCAATACCTGTGTAAGAATTACATTAGGGTTTTGTAATATGAATGCATAGCATTCCACAGATTTATAATTGAAAATTAACTACTCCAAAATACTTTTCTAGCCTTCCTTTGCTTCTTTCAGTAAATTCGGACTGAGCAAAGTTACATTCTCAGGAAAATGTTTAGAATATAATAGTTTATTTCTATTTTATTTATTTTTATTTTTACATTAACTGTGGAAATTACTTGTCAGTGAGGACCTATATAAACTAATACAACCAAAACATAACAACAGCAAATTTAACAAATAATATAGGTTTTTTAGATAGAAAATAAGCTTAGCATTTTAATTATATAATACGACTGATTACTTCTAATTATATTATTATATATACACATTAAATATTTTGTGGCTAAGTGGTGGGCTGAATCTAACTTGGTTTTGGTGTGGCCCTCTTCTACTATGGGAAATGCATTTGTATTTTTGTGGGGTGAGGTGTTTTTAGAACTGGAATGTTCATTTCCTTTCACCCTTTACTGCATTTATTTACATCACTCAACAGAAACAGCAGCTCTAATGCCGGGTCCACACCAAACCAACAAAAGAAAAACAAAACAGCAACTCAATGTTTCCCAACATTTTTGAAACAAAAGCGAAACATTTCGGCAACAATTTTGTTTTGTTCGTGTTTTCAACAACTTTTTGTTTTCCCGTCGCCTGGCGGTAAAGATCAAAGTGTTGCTGTTTTGTTTGTGTTTCTGGCAACTTTGTTGGTCTAGTGTGTACGCTCTCCACAGGAAGAAAACAAAACTTAAAATTTGTGGTTCAGTTTGTCTCGTGCTGTGTGCAAAATGACTTCATCGGGAAAAGCAATAAAATGGAGTGTTGAAAATACATGTAAATTAATCGAACTTTATAGAGAAAGTAAATTGTTATGGGATGCCCGACACCCTGATTATAAAAATCGTTATAAAAAGGCAGACGCCTTAAAGGAAATAGGAATATTGTGTAATGTTTCTTCAGAGGAAGTAGACAGAAAGATAAAAAACATCAATACCCAGTACCAAAGAGAATACAGAAATTATCAGTTATTGAAAAAATCCGGAGCTGGTAAAACTTTCGTTTCGAAGTGGTTTGGTTATTCACTATTAAGTTTCTTAAAAGATAAAAACAAGCCAAGACCAAG
Source organism: Stictocephala bisonia (assembly GCA_035578905.1). Classification (NCBI taxonomy): domain Eukaryota; kingdom Metazoa; phylum Arthropoda; class Insecta; order Hemiptera; family Membracidae; genus Stictocephala; species Stictocephala bisonia. The sequence continues at coordinate 65,410 of JAQJVL010002435.1, forward strand.
TGGGAATATAGGCGGATTATCGAATACACAGGTAGATATTTATTTATTTATTTTTATTTATTAGATATAAAATTTACATATATTTATGCATTATTTATTTACTTATATTTATTCATTATACATTCTATCATTTTATCCTTAAAAATCAGTACTTTTGCTCAATAGATTAACAAAATTTTAACTGCCATGGAACTTGTTATTAGTTATTAATAATTAGAATAATAAATCATTAAATCAATTAAAAAATCATTTTCCCCTAAAAAATCAGTACTTTTGCTCAATAGATTAACAAAATTTTAACTGCCATGGAACTTGACCTTGCTCAGACATAAAATATTCAGCAAATTCTTTTCTTATTTCCATAGCTTCTACAGATGATTTTCTTGCAGTCTGTTGTAGATTAAAAAACGACTGTAAAGTTTGTTGATCTTTTCTCCATGCGCCATTTTCTAGTGTACCACTATCAATATGTTCTACATCAAAGCTGTTTGGTGGATTATATTTATTTTTCGACAAGACACACCTTAGATAATTATGCAAACAAATGCATGCCAAAGTCACTTTTTCTACCTTTTCTGGTTGTAACAGCATTGGTTTGCGAAACACTCGAAACACAGACGCTAAAATGCCAAACACATTTTCAACTATTCTTCGAGCACGTGAAATTCGGTAATTGAAGACACGTTCTATTGACCCCTTATCTTGATGGCCGCTATATGGTTTCATAATGCATGGTTTAAGGGGGAAAGCATCATCTGCGACTAAAACATAAGGACTTTCTTTGTCCCTTCCAAGAAGAACACGTTTTTGTGACAAATTTAGTTTTCCTTCAACCAATAGTTTGTAAAATGGCGTATTTTTAAAAACACCTCCGTCAGAGATTCGTCCTTGACAACCAACGTTTGCATACAGAAAATTATAATTTGCGTCAACAACAGCAAAAAGAACTACACTGAATGTTCCTTTATAGTTAAAAAATTCACTGCCACTGAATGTAGGTGCCTCGATTACAATGTGCTTTCCGTCCATTGCGCCTATGCAATGTGGAAAGTGCCAAATCTTGTTGAAATCATCGCTAACTTTTTCCCATTCCTCTTCACTTTTAGGAGTCTGAAATAAAATACAAATTAAATTTAATTGAAAGTTCTTATTATATATTTTTTTTAATATACATTTTTTTAATATATTTTTATGCAGTTTTTAATAACATACATTCTTTACTTTACAGGAAAGTGATGATTCAGACAGTGATGAAGAGGCAAAAGAATCCGAAACAAATGACGATGATACCGCTAGCGTCAGCCAGAGTACAAGTAATATGGGAGAATTACAAGAAAACTACGAAGATTTGCAGGCTCAAAAGGAAATTACTGATAAAAACACCAAAAGCTTAAAAGCAAAATCTACCACACCAAAGAAAAGAGTTCTAACCACTAGTGAGAAGCAAAATGCAGAAGTTTATGGAATGCTACAAGAAGTATATAAAAAAAATCAGCAAGGAACATCTGTACAACCCGATGATTTTGATATATTTGGTGAGCTAGTTGCTAGAAAAGTGCGAAAACTTCGTACTCCTTATGCGCAAGCTACTGTGCAGCATTTGATCAATGATCTTCTCTACAAAGCAGAAATAGGAGAATATGACCAACCAAAAAACACAGAAACTCAAGAGCAATTGACACCGTTCCTTCATTTTCGATCTCCAATTGCAGTTCACACTAGTTCTACAGATACAAACAACCACAATTATATGAGTCCAGATTATTCAAACCCACCCAGCGTTCAAACCTCAAATCCATCCAGCGTTCCAACCTACGAGATACTGACTAGTCCGTCTTGCTCATCGAATCAACATACCACCCAGATTGATGAATCCTGGCCAGCTACGCGCATAACAACAAATGAATCAGCTCAGTCATACATGTAATTTTCAGATACATTCCAAATAAAAGTTATTTTAGAAAAATCAGTTTATTTTTTAACAGCTACCTATTAATAATGTTAAATTTTACCTTGACATATGTATTTAGGGCACTTATGAGAGCATCGCAGGTTTCTGGAATTATTACTGATATTGCCTGTTTGGATACTTTGAAAAGATACATCAGACTCTGGTAATACTCCCCAGTTGCCAAAAATCTTAAAGTAATCACTAAACGTTCTGTTACACTAATGGCATTTCGAAAATTTGTATTTTTCTTCTGTATCGAGGGTCCAATGATTTCTATTAGATTTTCAAGATCAGTACTGGTCATTCTTAAAAAGTTTTTGAAGCTGCATCGCATTTCTCCACTAATACCTCTATCGTCTTTTCTTAAATCTTCCAATAGTTCCTCAACATAGTTTTTTTGTCGGTTCTTCAAGCTCGGCCTAACCCAAAAACGTTTTTTCTTTTTTTGGTTTAGGAATAGAAAACCAGCTGCCATAATAAATAATTCATTGTTCCTTTGTAATTCCAAATTTCGAGCTCGCCACATTTTCTATCGGGATCACAAAGTTGACTGATTTTTGTTTTCATATGTGGACAGCAGTTGACAATTAGTTCCTGTTTTCGAAAACTTGCAGTTTTGTTGTGTTGCTGATTTGTTGGAGTTTTTGTTTTGTTGGTTTGGTGTGGACCCGGCATAACCTGTACGTTGAATGATTTAGATACAACAAACCGAGATTTAACAAAAACAGTTTACATTAGATTTAAAACTCAGAATTTAATGTAGTACCCTATGCATGTCTGTTTTAAGTGTTACTTTGTGTGCTTGATATTTAATGTTTTATTAACACAGTCGATTCTATGTCCAGGCTATTATTATTTGTCTCAACGATGGATGTACAGTGGAAAAATATATAAAGTGTGAATTAATTTCTGTGATGTGTTTAATCTATGTATTTCATGGTTAACACTAGAATTAACATAACTAATTGCTTACTTAATTACATGTTTCAATCACGAACCTGGTATGAAAACGTAATAACACAAGTTAGCCTAGTTATGGGCTTCTATTTCATGAATACTTGATTCGAGTTGAAATAGGCCATATTACAAAGTAAGTACATAACTGAACAACACTAACTGATAGTATGTACTTACAATATGAATTATAGTTATTAGCTCTGAGATATATAATATGAATTTAAAACATTGTATTTTAATCTGATTCTTTGCTGATAATAATCCTTCTTAACACAACTATATACTATCTAACTGTTTAAACGCATACAAATCAGTTAGATCCCCTAATTTCAAAACATTAAAAGCTATAATGTGATTTAAATTGTATTGTACCACTGTAATATTAAGTTGCACTTCCTTAACCATCTTATTTTTACAAGAATTACATAATATTATTTTATTTAAGTACTATTAACAGCAATGGTATTACACAGATTATGGGTTATTGTTAGTTAATGTGAGGTCTGTATATTTTCTGGCACTAAGTTTACCAGAAAACCACTAAGTACCGGATAGATCTGATAGACATTCTGCCTCCCCTACCACAAACAGTCAATAGTGGGTTCCAGATTACCAGAGAGTCAAAGGCAATGAAAAAGTATTCTTCCTTGCAATAAATGTGTTAACAATTTCTTCACTGCACCATTAAGGAAAGGATGTGTAAAATGTTGGCAAATTTGAGTCAAAAGCTTGTTAAAAATAAATGCTAACGTCTGAAAATCCGTAAATATATTTTTGGCGAATATTTACTATAATATGTACTAAGGACCTCTGAATAGCGGAAATCTGTTCACTATGTTACAATTCATTTGAAGATAACGAACTCGAGTATGTGATAGGCAAGTCTGCTATCATTTTTACAATATTAAGTACAACAAAAAAACTTTTTGGATAATGTATCAGGATATACGTATGAGGGTTGATCAGGAGCTTATTCGGCTGATTATAAAAATTTCCATTTAAATAAACATGAATAAAAATGATGACATGCTATCTATGTTTTTGAAGTGATAACTATGGGGGTTTCTTTGTTTTCCACATTACTTTATGTGTCATTCACACGTATCTTGCACAGACTATTTTTATATAAGGTGATGTATTTATAATGTATACTTATTATAGTACTTACTAATTATTATAGTGTATGTAATACTCTAGACATATTGTGTACATACTTTTGGGAAGTTTTAACTACTTACCGATCTATGTAATATTAGCAACTAACTATTTAAGAGTTCTAAAAATCTACTTGCTAGAGCGTTAAATGTTTATGTCCCAAATACGCTCCTATGTACGACTTGTTACAAACAGGTCTTACTTTACAGTAAGCCACACAAAACACCAAATGTGTTCGCACTAAAGCTGCGTTTATATCCTTTGATAGGTTTCCAAACTCATTTACTCTGCGCTTCTTTATTGTCGATAAACCATAATAAAGTTTTTCTTTATGGTGGACTTTTTTAATGACTTATCTTTTAAATATTATAGTTAGGACTGTTAGGTAGTTTCTGCGGATTTCTTATATTAGTTCTTGTATAAAAAAAGTCAAAGAATGCATTAGAAAAATTAAGCAACTATATTGCATATAGCTTCGGCTCTATATATATATATATATATATATATATATATGTGTGTGTGTGTGTGTGTGTGTGTGTGTGTGTGTGTGTGTGTGTGTGTGTGTGTGTGTGTGTGTGTGTGTGTGTGTGTGTGTGTGTGTGTGTGTGTGTGTGTGTGTGTGTGTGTGTGTGTGTGTGTGTGTGTGTGTGTGTGTGTGTGTGTGTGTGTGTGTGTGTGTGTGTGTGTGTGTGTGTGTGTGTGTGTGTTTTACTTACAAGAGAAAATACTTTTGGCTAAATAAAGTTATTTAATATGAGTTATTAATAAATTATAATGTAGCTTTATGCCAACTTATTACATTATGTGATCCACCTAACTTATAAAGGCCCACAACATGAATTATCTGATTGTATGTGTGGACCCTTTGTTTTATATATACATATATATATATATATATATATATATATATATATATATATATATTTTTTGCTCCCTTGACTACTAATTAAAATAAAGTTGCTCGTTTATAATAAAAAAAAGGCTATTTTAATAGTTTAAAATTAAAGGCTTTATAAAATAATTATTTTTAGCTGCTTGATAAAAGGAATAAATTACAATAAATCATCAAAGTGATTTTTTAAATAATTCATTGTGATTAATTCCTTGCCTGAATTAATCATTACAAAAGTGTATAATACTATAAAAATAAAAAATTAGGTGTGCGTCGGACCACGCGGTGGAAGTTATACTTCTTTGGCCATTCTCATACACCCACTCACGCACACAAACAGACAGGATATATAAATGAAATATAAGACATTTTTCAATATTATTCAATATATTTATCTTCAATATATTATAAGTGACTTCATTATTATATTATACACCTATATTATCATTATCAGTAATTTCTTCGATTAACAATCGATTAATCGATAGTTCTTAAAAATTTGTTCTTACTTTTCAGTGTGACGCGGTTTCTCGACCAACATCCCATCCCAAAGTGTCTAACGGGCGCAAAGAAGTATAACTTCAATATTTTATGCAGTTTAATCCTTTCAATGAGTTTTATTAATCCTTAGTATTTCAACTTCTAAGAAGCGATATTCAGGAACAAGGTTATAAAGCCATAAATATTATACATGAATTATAATTTTTCTATATATTACAAAGCTCGTTGAATCTTGCCTAGTCTTAATCAATTGAACGCCTGCAAACCCAGAATATTGGACATATAGATGAAGCTTAAAACAAAAACAGAAATGTTAGATAAAGGAAGAATAATATATATTTTAAACTATTTTAAAAGAAAACATGGGAGTGGTGATTAGCAATATAATTTTGGGACTTCTCTGGTTTAAAAGAGGAACTGGGAATTCCTCATTAGTGCGGTTCAAACACGAAAGTGGCTGTAGCATAAGAATTAAAGACAAAACACTACAGTTTACAGTATCTCACTGTAGTTTACTGTATCAAACCAAAATACATCGTTTATTATCTCACATTTAAATAATTTTAAAGAATGATCAGCATTATATGACTAATAAAGTCTAGGTTGTGTTTTGGACTGTTCATTCTTATGTCCTTCCTACTCATAGATCCACCCTACGTTCTATATACAATTGCATGGTTTAATTAAAACTATAACATCACATTACTGTCGGTGCAGAAATTATGTGCATCCGAGTTTGAAGGTTGTTTTCTAAGGATCTAAGAGACCTACGAAAAATCTAATCCCATAATTGTTTTCTCTGTTTAATTATTCTTTTACAAGATTTAGTAGTTCTTATCCAAGTTGGAACAAAAAACAAACCAGAATTTTAACGAGTTTTCACTGTACATCACATTTACACCGTTATTACTAAAAACCCTGCTCATGTATCTCATTTAAATTTATTTTTAACTGATTTAAATCGATTTAAAATAACTGTATTTACTTACATATATAAAAGTAATGTATTATAACTATACATCTCATAGAGATTACAACAAGACCACGTAATTAATTATACAACCTCTAGAAGCCAAGAAAACAATGTTTCAGGGAATGGACAAGAACATTTTTTCTGAAATATGTAAAATTCTAAAACCGATAAAACTTATAGAAAACCCTATCAATCAGTTATTAAAATATAAATGTGATGCAATTACGGTTTTTTAGTAATAACGGCGTAAATGTGATGTTAAAGTGAAAACTAATTAAAATTCCGGTAATTTTTTGTTCAAACTAGGATAAAAATTATTAAAACTTGTAATACAATTTTAAAATGCATATTTCATAACGTACAGTTAAACGAAGATAACAGTGATGTGATTAGATTGTTCGTAGGTCCCTTGGTTCCTTAAAACAACCTTCAAACTCGGGTAAACATGATTTCTGCGCCGACAGTAATATTACAATTAATATATATTAAATTTGTTTTAAATAAATTAATAATAACATTAATATAATTCAAATTAAAGCTAAATTTTTCCTTTTTTATGCTCTTTACATAAACTGGTATGAATTAAATATTTTAGTTAAATTCGCCAATTTTAGAGAGTAGGCCTTTAATTTTGTCTTTGTTTATTCTTTATTGTTTACTTTATTTTTTGACAGAGTTAAAAATGAATAAATATTTCAAAACTCTTACTTTATTTTATCATTAATCGACATATTATATAAAAATTATTGATATCAAATAAACCAATTAACTGAGACGATTACACAGATGTGTTGGTACTTCCGGTGTGACAGAGCAAGTCAATTAACTCATCGATTCCAGACGTAACAATCGCATGTGTTATGTATTTACTTTGCCAGTTTTCCTCTAACGAAACTTTTTAGAAGGGGACAAAAATAATCTTACCAAATAATATTGTACAAAATAATAAGATTAAGAAGATCATTATAGAGTCTTGGCATAAACATATTCAACTAATTAAAAGATAACATAAATATTCTTACCAAATTGTTCAATAGGCCATTCAATTAATGTGATAGGAAAATCAGTATTGGCACAAACGTACAGGCTAGAACAAAGTATTCTAATTTAACGTGATTTGATTTTGGGTAAGTTTTAATATGTGAAGTCAATGTCAACAGTTCTTGTGTGACTCTAGCAAACACATTAAAACCGAATGAACGTATCGGTGATATTTACCATCAGGCACCGCTGCCTACAGGAGTGTTGTAGGCAAATATTGTATGGAGGTAAATAAACACACATCACACGTTTAGAGGGGAAAGCTATTTATTACTGTGTAAATATGAACATGTGGTCTATTATTACTGATTAGATCACGAAGTAGCAAGAATAATCTATGCATTTGTATAGTATGTGTTAGAAATTAAAATGCATTGGAACTAAAGGTAAATGAGATACAATTATTAGTAGTTAAATAAATTCATCTTTGCCCAAGGATCGTGTTTTGACTATTTTATTTATGAAGGTATTTAAAATACCTTCGTCTAGCGATCCTTCATTGATCATTTAACCGACCGGTTTCGCTACTATTGTAGCATCCTCAGAGGGAGTTGAAATCTCTTCATCTTGCGATGCGTCGTCAGATAAAACATAAATAAACACTAAAAACACAGTCACAGTACATTGTTACACTTTACACACTTAAACACGAAAGGCGCACGCAAGTACCGGCCCGGGTCGCGGCGGACAGCTGACTCAAATACAGCTGTCCGCCGTGACTCGGGCCGGTAGGCTACTTGCGTGCGTCTGAGGATGCTACAATAGTAGCGAAACCGGTCGGTTAAATGATCAATGAAGGATCGCTAGACGAAGGTATTTAATAAATAAAATAGATCATGAGTAAATTATAACATAACTTTCTTGTTTACTTATTGCCGTGTATGTGATCCATCTAAATTAAAGGGACACACAAAATCTTTATCTGAATAATAAATAAAATGATTAATAAATATTTGTAAATGTCATACGATATTTAATTGAAACAACTTAAATACGTTCTAACAATGAGCATGCTTCACCTTTTTAACATTCCATAGTTTGCTCAGTTTATACAATTTTATTTTTACATACTATCAACATCTTGCTAGAAGAGAGACGAAGCTTCATGAATAAGTTAAATACCATTTCAAATTTCCAAATAATTGAACAGTTTATTGCTAAACGAGCTTTGTAATGGTTGTCTGTGTGTTTGTAGTTATTTTGTTTCAAGGAAAGGTGTATGGCAAATATATTGGTACTGTATTTATCTTAGTTTAAATTCCTTTACTTTAACAACCGGTTCAATGGGACATATTGGTCTTAACTGAGTAACTCTACAATAATGTATACTTTATGAAATGCCTGCTAAATACTTGGGAGGGATATTACAGACAAAACATCAATAAATATTTTGTACATGACTGGAAATTGAGACACCAATTAAATAATTATCGCTGGTGTAAGATGTAGTACGATGTAGTAAATATTTTACAACGTCATAATAGCTTGTAAAAGATTTCATCGTTAGGGTTTTTCATCTTTTCTGTGACCCCGATTCTTAAATATCTATTTTATTTATTTATTGTCTTTAATAATTATTATTTCATTATTGCGAACGTTGATTGTAAAAACCTAAACTTGCCATTTTCCTCCCTAAAGAAAAAACATCAGTTAAGTTAAACTAATCAAAATCCTGATTTGTAATGTTATGCAAAAAGCTTGTCAATTTCTTCTAATTTTAAATTAAAACTACTGGATTACATATCATAGATATAAATACAGAACAACAATTAAATTTATTTTATTTTGAATATAAATTGGTATTGTGCTCATTTATTGTTTAGAATAGAGAGTCTTTTTGTATGTTTCTAAATTATTTATCTGGGCTTCATTAAATTATTTAATTGGATTCAGTGACTTGTTTGCCAGTCATTGTGAAATGCAATTTGGCTATTGAAACAATTACCTAGTAAAAAGTAAAATAAAAACAAAAAAAACTAAAATAATCAAATAAATGTAAAAGTAAACTTAAATCCTCGTCAGCATTATAATGTACAAATTAAAGTCTTGAAACACTCATGTTCTTTATTCATCGTGTAACAATTACCAGAACATAAACATAAACAAATGTAAATATAACGAAATTATTAAACGTTAAATAACAGCTGGAAACTATGTAATATAAAACATTTCACCATTAAGTATAGAGAAATATTTAAATATATAACAGGTGTGAAAATAATAAAAAGATGCACTTTTTAATAAGACTCCAAAACTACGTAATACTACTTTTAGTTCTGTGAACGTTTGTAAATGTAGTCTACGGGAGTAAACAATCTTTAGAAATAGTCTTTGAGTACAGTGCTTGAAGCAGCAAACCTCAGGAGGTTAAGAAATGTAATTAATCCCTGGGGAAGTAGGGGGTGAGCCATAATAGTAAAAAACCTCTTTCTACCCTCACATAAAAGCTAGGCAGAACCCTCTGGGGAGTTCCTCCAGAAATTACTGTTTCAATGAAATAATCTTGTTTCAATTGAAAAACAAGATATCAAAGATATGTGCATTAAATACAGAAAAGGTAGCCAGTAGTATCTAGATAGTATCTGGAGGGAATAATCTTGATATTTACAACAATAAACATGTACATATTAATTACATACACTTTACATTAACAACTAGATAAAACATATATTGGAGAACGTGTAGTTTTTACTGGGAAATAACAATGTGTTACTTAGAATATATTTTTCATAAGAGTTTTCCAATCTATCTTTTCTGTGATACAAAATACTAATTATCTATAAAAAGGAATTTAATTGCTTTAAGTTCATTAATTGCTTAAATAATATCAGTATTTTTTTTTATTCAAACACTTTGTTTGAAATAAAAATAATTTATTCACACGTGGATATCAGTAACTTTACACCCAACAATAGTAAATTATAGGCAAAATTTTCAGCTTTTAAAACTGTAATGACGAAATAAAAAATTAAGTGACAGAACACTGCTCTGGGTCCATTCAGAGAAATCCTTGAGTGCATTCGATTCCATTCAAACATCATCTTTATGTTCTAGGTACTTGAAATTAGCATCATAGTATTAAATTAAATAATCATATTATTTAAGTTTGTTCATTTTTAATGTTCTAACATTATATATCTCTCTTGATTTGTACATATTTACAGTATCAACAAACAAAACTTTTATGCAGATATCTGTAAAATTAAACTCTATTATTTGAAGATTATTTTTTCATGAGGAAATATTAAAAGAACATACGTTAAAGGTGTCTTCAACTGAATACTTTTCTCAGTAAATTATAACTAAATATAACCATAACCTTTAACAATTATAACCATAATCAATTAAACAACTAAACGTTCCGAATTTTTTGACTTTAACTAAGAATATTTATTCTTCAAGCTTATAAATATGGAAGAATTATTTAGAAGCATGAAATGTCTTATAACTTTTTAATTAAAATGAATAGTAAATTTTTATCAGATCTATTAATTTGCTATCCAATTTTTTATCTTATTCGTCCCAATAACTTGTAAAGTTGAAATGAAAAGAATAGGAGATAAAATATTTAACTTAAACGTTAGACTACTGTCCAACATTCAGAGTAAACAAAGCACACTAGACCAAGGCCAGATCTTTAGGCTGGTAAGTGAATGGAATGTTTATAAATATTGCTGGAATAATTACAACTATTCATAAATTTACAATAAAATCTTTACGTTTAAAAAATCCTCTAACTCGGTTTACCTTATACTTTCTTCAGTACTTTAACAAAAATTGCAATTTTTCAGTCGTTCAATGATAACTCAAAGGATATATATAAATTTTTGTTAAAGTATATATATATATATATATATATATATATATATATACTGTATATATATATATATATACCTAATTTTTGTAAACAAAAGTTCAAGAGAGAATGTGGGACTTAAAACCTTTAAAATTATTGCTTGGCATATATTGTTCTATAAGATATTGCTAGGCATATATTGTTCTATAAGATACGAGTATATTGTAATATCTATCAATTGTACTTTATAAAAATAAGAAGGCTGGAAAGCGATATAAAGTACTCAACAATATTTATATATTCCATCAACAATTCATTGGTCATAAATCCTACAATAAAACTGATGTGGTTGAGAATAAAATTTTAAGATGAGATGAACTGAACATTATCAGGAAATTTACATTTGTCGTCCTTTAGTAAAATTATGTTTTGATTTACTAATTATTTTACGTTTAGTAACTACTTAAAGAATAGTAATAATAAAATCATTCAACCGAATTAAATATACAAATTTGTCACATATCAAATCTTCTCAAAGGTCTTAAAAACAGTTAAACGGCGATAAGCTGTGTATGTAATAAATATTGTTAGCAATGTTATTTATTACAAAACATCAAGCTGTATTGTTCTGCACATCCTCTCGTTAGCAAGAGATACAGTTTTATTTTTAAATAGTCTGAATATTTCGTATTGCATGTTTCATAAAGGACATTGTTAGGATGATTAAAATGATACAGTAGAGAGGATAGTGGCGTTTCTGACATGGAAAGGTTGAAATATTGTGTTTCAGTTTTTATTGTACTGATTTTAACTTTGATTCAAGTTTAACTAAAATTGATACAAAACCAAACCTAATTTCATTATAAAGGTGATATGATGCATCAGAATGTCATGATTTGACTTCTTAGTTTTACTATAAATGAAAAAATAAAAGAAGTAACAGCCAATTATTCACTATCTGAGTCTTTTTATGGCATTGTTTTAGACAAATTTGATAAAAAAAACGTATTGTTGTGAAATATTATAAAAGGCTGTCATGATCTTTTTATTTAAGTTGTTTTTGTGTGTTTTTTTTTTTACGTAATGCCTGATGCAGTTAAAACTTTATTGTTATTTGTACTAAATAATTTAAGTTTAGTTTTAAAAAAATCTAATTTTTCATAGTCCTTTCAGTGAAATCATTAAAGACATATGTGAAAAAGTGTCAAACGCGTTCAACTAATTGCTTACTTTCATATGGTTGGTGCATCAAATATTTAAAATTGTTATCTACATTGTCAACAAATACATATATGGAGACAATTTACAGCAATTGCATTTGTTACATAAAAAACTCTTACCTTCATACCATGAATGAATAATAATACGTTTTGTTTATCACGTAATCCTATCTGAACCCATTGTTAAGGACTTAAAACCTATAAATGTGTTATACTCCAATTTCGATGATAATATACAACTATTTTTGTTTACTGTAGTATTTTTTATAAATCCGCTCCAAAATTACGATTAAAATTTAAACTAAAAAATTGTTTATTCAGTTTTCATGTCAGTTTTTATTATTATTGTAAGAGGCTATCAAACCATAACCATTGTTTTTGTTTCAAAGTTCTGAATAGGCAAATTTAAATAAGACCAGATTTACACAAAATCGCTTTACTCTCACCGCACCAAACATAAACACAAAGTGTGTCCCCAGTAAAATTGTGTTCAGATTGTTTGACGCTTCCAAACTCATTCAATCTGCTTTATCTTTACGATCTGTAAAACATTATATTTCTTACATATTTCGTACATTTTTGCTCTGCTCAACGTGTTTAATTTTCAAACAACCTAAAAAAGGCCATAAGTAATTTTAATATTTAAAATATTGAATATTGAAATTTGTTTAGACAAAATTAATAAATATTTGGAACCCCTTATCTAGTTTTAGTGCTAAGATAATTTCTATTACAATTTCTAAATTCTTGTATGGTATTCAATAAACTAATTTAGAAGACACGCAGATACGTTTAGTCTGTGACCATGTATATAACAGTTCATAATAGTTTTAAGAGCAACGCTTACATCTCTCCCACCAAACAGTAAGGCAATCAGTCAGCAACGACCCCAGGTGTAAAAATCGAAATGTATCATCTATTAAGTTGCCAGTTTCACCTTACAAAAATTACTATCTAATTTTAAAATTAATCAAATAAATCAAATAAATGTTAACAAATATTTTGGAAATGATTGTGAGTGTTTTACTTAATACAACTTTCATCATAAGTCACACGTTTGAATCCTCAAATCACAGACAAATTTAGAATTGAATTGATATTTGTGAGCTTTAAAAAAATATTTTATTTTTATATTCAATATTCCATTGCAGTCATTATTTATTTAGAATAAATTATTATTTTTCACATTTTGTAACTATATAGTTTGAGGTTTATTATACTATTTATATTTATATGGTATATTGATTAAACTATTAAATGTATAATAATATATAAAACTCCAAATATATGCTCTACCTACTGCAGGTTTTACAAGTATCGTCAAAAGAACCAATTCCATTGGAGTTTTCTAAATAGACTTTAAAAGTTAAGTATTCAAGCAGTCAAGCTTGGGATCATAAATGCAATTAATCTTTGAGGAAGTGAGTGTGAGAGCCATAATAATAAAACCACCATGTTAACCTCACATAAAAGTTAAGTATTCAAGCAGTCAACCTCGGGATCATAAATACAATTAATCCGTGAGGAAGTGAGTGTGAGAGCCATAATAATAAAACCACCATGTTAACTTCACATAAAAGTTAAGTATTCAAGCAGTCAACCTCGAGATCATAAATACAATTAATCCGTGAGGAAGTGAGTGTGTGAACCATAAAAATAAAACCCCCATGTTAACCTCACATAAAAGTTAAGTATTCAAGCAGTCAACCTCGGGATCATAAATACAATTAATCCGTGAGGAAGTGAGTGTGTGAACCATAATAATAAAACCACCATGTTAACCTCACATAAAAGTTAAGTATTTAAGCAGTCAACCTCGGGATCATAAATACAATTAATCCTTGAGGAAGTGAGTGTGTGAGCCATAATAATAATACCACCATGTTAACCTTACATAAAAGTTAAGTATTCAAGCAGTCAACCTCGGGATCATGAATACAATTAATCCGTGAGGAAGTGAGTGTGTGAACCATAATAATAAAACCACCATGTTAACCTCACATAAAAGTTAAGTATTTAAGCAGTCAACCTCAGGATCATAAATACAATTAATCCGTGAGGAAGTGAGTGTGTGAACCATAATAATAAAACCACCATGTTAACCTCACATAAAAGTTAAGTATTTAAGCAGTCAACCTCGGGATCATAAATACAATTAATCCTTGAGGAAGTGAGTGTGTGAGCCATAATAATAAAACCACCATGTTAACCTCACATAAAAGTTAAGTATTTAAGCAGTCAACCTCGGGATCATAAATACAATTAATCCTTGAGGAAGTGAGTGTGTGAGCCATAATAATAAAACCACCATGTTAACCTCACATAAAAGTTAAGTATTCAAGCAGTCAACCTCGGGATCATAAATACAATTAATCCTTGAGGAAGTGAGTGTGTGAGCCATAATAATAAAACCACCATGTTAACCTCACATAAAAGTTAAGTATTCAAGCAGTCAACCTCGGGATCATAAATACAATTAATCCGTGAGGAAGTGAGTGTGTGAACCATAATAATAAAACCACCATGTTAACCTCACATAAAAGTTAAGTATTGAAGCAGTCAACCTCGGGATCATAAATACAAATAATCCGTGAGGAAGTGAGTGTGTGAACCATAATAATAAAACCACCATGTTAACCTCACATAAAAGTTAAGTATTCAAGCAGTCAACCTCGGGATCATAAATACAATTAATCCTTGAGGAAGTGAGTGTGTGAGCCATAATAATAAAACCACCATGTTAACCTCACATAAAAGTTAAGTATTCAAGCAGTCAACCTCGGGATCATAAATACAATTAATCCTTGAGGATGTGAGTGTGTGAGCCATAATAATAAAACCACCATGTTAACCTCACATAAAAGTTAAGTATTCAAGCAGTCAACCTCGGGATCATAAATACAATTAATCCTTGAGGAAGTGAGTGTGTGAGCCATAATAATAAAACCACCATGTTAACCTCACATAAAAGTTAAGTATTCAAGCAGTCAACCTCGGGATCATAAATACAATTAATCCGTGAGGAAGTGAGTGTGTGAACCATAATAATAAAACCACCATGTTAACCTCACATAAAAGTTAAGTATTCAAGCAGTCAACCTTGGGATCATAAATACAATTAATCCTTGAGGAAGTGAGTGTGTGAACCATAATAATAAAACCACCATGTTAACCTCACATAAAAGTTAAGTATTTAAGCAGTCAACCTCGGGATCCTAAATACAATTAATCCTTGAGGAAGTAAGTGTGTGAACCATAATAATAAAACCACCATGTTAACCTCACATAAAAGTTAAGTATTGAAGCAGTCAACCTCGGGATCATAAATACAATTAATCCGTGAGGAAGTGAGTGTGTGAACCATAATAATAAAACCACCATGTTAACCTCACATAAAAGTTAAGTATTCAAGCAGTCAACCTCGGGATCATAAATACAATTAATCCTTGAGGAAGTGAGTGTGTGAACCATAATAATAAAACCACCATGTTAACCTCACATAAAAGTTAAATATTCAAGCAGTCAACCTCGGGATCATAAATACAATTAATCCGTGAGGAAGTGAGTGTGTGAACCATAATAATAAAACCACCATGTTAACCTCACATAAAAGTTAAGTATTCAAGCAGTCAACCTCGGGATCATAAATACAATTAATCCTTGAGGAAGTGAGTGTGTGAGCCATAATAATAAAACCACCATGTTAACCTCACATAAAAGTTAAGTATTCAAGCAGTCAACCTCGGGATCATAAATACAATTAATCCTTGAGGAAGTGAGTGTGTGAGCCATAATAATAAAACCACCATGTTAACCTCACATAAAAGTTAAGTATTTAAGCAGTCAACCTCGGGATCATAAATACAATTAATCCGTGAGGAAGTGAGTGTGTGAACCATAATAATAAAACCACTATGTTAACCTCACATAAAAGTTAAGTATTCAAGCAGTCAACCTCGGGATCATAAATACAATTAATCCGTGAGGAAGTGAGTGTGTGAACCATAATAATAAAACCACCATGTTAACCTCACATAAAAGTTAAGTATTCAAGCAGTCAACCTCGGGATCATAAATACAAATAATCCGTGAGGAAGTGAGTGTGTCAACCATAATAATAAAACCCCCATGTTAACCTCACATAAAAGTTAAGTATTAAAGCAGTCAACCTCGGGATCATAAATACAATTAATCCGTGAGGAAGTGAGTGTGTGAACCATAATAATAAAACCACCATGTTAACCTCACATAAAAGTTAAGTATTCAAGCAGTCAACCTCGGGATCATAAATACAATTAATCCTTGAGGAAGTGAGTGTGTGAGCCATAATAATAATACCACCATGTTAACCTTACATAAAAGTTAAGTATTCAAGCAGTCAACCTCGGGATCATAAATACAATTAATCCGTCAGGAAGTGAGTGTGTGAACCATAATAATAAAACCACCATGTTAACCTCATATAAAAGTTAAGTATTTAAGCAGTCAACCTCAGGATCATAAATACAATTAATCCGTGAGGAAGTGAGTGTGTGAACCATAATAATAAAACCACTATGTTAACCTCACATAAAAGTTAAGTATTTAAGCAGTCAACCTCGGGATCATAAATACAATTAATCCTTGAGGAAGTGAGTGTGTGAGCCATAATAATAAAACCACCATGTTAACCTCACATAAAAGTTAAGTATTTAAGCAGTCAACCTCGGGATCATAAATACAATTAATCCTTGAGGAAGTGAGTGTGTGAGCCATAATAATAAAACCACCATGTTAACCTCACATAAAAGTTAAGTATTCAAGCAGTCAACCTCGGGATCATAAATACAATTAATCCTTGAGGAAGTGAGTGTGTGAGCCATAATAATAAAACCACCATGTTAACCTCACATAAAAGTTAAGTATTCAAGCAGTCAACCTCGGGATCATAAATACAATTAATCCGTGAGGAAGTGAGTGTGTGAACCATAATAATAAAACCACCATGTTAACCTCACATAAAAGTTAAGTATTGAAGCAGTCAACCTCGGGATCATAAATACAAATAATCCGTGAGGAAGTGAGTGTGTGAACCATAATAATAAAACCACCATGTTAACCTCACATAAAAGTTAAGTATTCAAGCAGTCAACCTCGGGATCATAAATACAATTAATCCTTGAGGTAGTGAGTGTGTGAGCCATAATAATAAAACCACCATGTTAACCTCACATAAAAGTTAAGTATTCAAGCAGTCAACCTCGGGATCATAAATACAATTAATCCTTGAGGATGTGAGTGTTTGAGCCATAATAATAAAACCACCATGTTAACCTCACATAAAAGTTAAGTATTCAAGCAGTCAACCTCGGGATCATAAATACAATTAATCCGTGAGGAAGTGAGTGTGTGAACCATAATAATAAAACCACCATGTTAACCTCACATAAAAGTTAAGTATTCAAGCAGTCAACCTCGGGATCATAAATACAATTAATCCTTGAGGAAGTGAGTGTGTGAACCATAATAATAAAACCACCATGTTAACCTCACATAAAAGTTAAGTATTCAAGCAGTCAACCTCGGGATCATAAATACAATTAATCCGTGAGGAAGTGAGTGTGTGAACCATAATAATAAAACCACCATGTTAACCTCACATAAAAGTTAAGTATTCAAGCAGTCAACCTCGGGATCATAAATACAATTAATCCTTGAGGAAGTGAGTGTGTAAGCCATAATAATAAAACCACCATGTTAACCTCACATAAAAGTTAAGTATTCAAGCAGTCAACCTCGGGATCATAAATACAATTAATCCTTGAGGAAGTGAGTGTGTGAGCCATAATAATAAAACTACCATGTTAACCTCCCATAAAAGTTAAGTATTCAAGCAGTCAACCTTGGGATCATAAATACAATTAATCCGTGAGGAAGTGAGTGTGTGAACCATAATAATAAAACCACCATGTTAACCTCACATAAAAGTTAAGTATTCAAGCAGTCAACCTCGGGATCATAAATACAATTAATCCTTGAGGAAGTGAGTGTGTGAGCCATAATAATAAAACCACCATGTTAACCTCACATAAAAGTTAAGTATTCAAGCAGTCAACCTCGGGATCATAAATACAATTAATCCGTGAGGAAGTAAGTGTGTGAACCATAATAATAAAACCACCATGTTAACCTCACATAAAAGTTAAGTATTCAAGCAGTCAACCTCGGGATCATAAATACAATTAATCCGTGAGGAAGTGAGTGTGTGAACCATAATAATAAAACCACCATGTTAACCTCACATAAAAGTTAAGTATTCAAGCAGTCAACCTCGGGATCATAAATACAATTAATCCGTGAGGAAGTGAGTGTGTGAACCATAATAATAAAACCACCATGTTAACCTCACATAAAAGTTAAGTATTCAAGCAGTCAACCTCGGGATCATAAATACAATTAATCCGTGAGGAAGTGAGTGTGTGAACCATAATAATAAAACCACCATGTTAACCTCACATAAAAGTTAAGTATTTAAGCAGTCAACCTCGGGATCATAAATACAATTAATCCTTGAGGAAGTGAGTGTGTGAGCCATAATAAAAAAACCACCATGTTAACCTCACATAAAAGTTAAGTATTCAAGCAGTCAACCTCGGGATCATAAATACAATTAATCCGTGAGGAAGTGAGTGTGTGAACCATAATAATAAAACCACCATGTTAACCTCACATAAAAGTTAAGTATTTAAGCAGTCAACCTCGGGATCATAAATACAATTAATCCTTGAGGAAGTGAGTGTGTGAGCCATAATAATAAAACCACCATGTTAACCTCACATAAAAGTTAAGTATTCAAGCAGTCAACCTCGGGATCATAAATACAATTAATCCTTGAGGAAGTGAGTGTGTGAACCATAATAATAAAACCACCATGTTAACCTCACATAAAAGTTAAGTATTTAAGCAGTCAACCTCGGGATCATAAATACAATTAATCCGTGAGGAAGTGAGTGTGTGAACAATAATAATAAAACCACTATGTTAACCTCACATAAAAGTTAAGTATTCAAGCAGTCAACCTCGGGATCATAAATACAATTAATCCGTGAGGAAGTGAGTGTGTGAACCATAATAATAAAACCACCATGTTAACCTCACATAAAAGTTAAGTATTCAAGCAGTCAACCTCGGGATCATAAATACAATTAATCCGTGAGGAAGTGAGTGTGTGAACCATAATAATAAAACCCCCATGTTAACCTCACATAAAAGTTAAGTATTTAAGCAGTCAACCTCGGGATCATAAATACAATTAATCCGTGAGGAAGTGAGTGTGTGAACCATAATAATAAAACCACCATGTTAACCTCACATAAAAGTTAAGTATTTAAGCAGTCAACCTCGGGATCATAAATACAATTAATCCTTGAGGAAGTGAGTGTGTGAGCCATAATAATAATACCACCATGTTAACCTTACATAAAAGTTAAGTATTCAAGCAGTCAACCTCGGGATCATAAATACAATTAATCCGTGAGGAAGTGAGTGTGTGAACCATAATAATAAAACCACCATGTTAACCTCACATAAAAGTTAAGTATTTAAGCAGTCAACCTCAGGATCATAAATACAATTAATCCGTGAGGAAGTGAGTGTGTGAACCATAATAATAAAACCACCATGTTAACCTCACATAAAAGTTAAGTATTTAAGCAGTCAACCTCGGGATCATAAATACAATTAATCCTTGAGGAAGTGAGTGTGTGAGCCATAATAATAAAACCACCATGTTAACCTCACATAAAAGTTAAGTATTTAAGCAGTCAACCTCGGGATCATAAATACAATTAATCCTTGAGGAAGTGAGTGTGTGAGCCATAATAATAAAACCACCATGTTAACCTCACATAAAAGTTAAGTATTTAAGCAGTCAACCTCGGGATCATAAATACAATTAATCCTTGAGGAAGTGAGTGTGTGAGCCATAATAATAAAAACACCATGTTAACCTCACATAAAAGTTAAGTATTCAAGCAGTCAACCTCGGGATCATAAATACAATTAATCCGTGAGGAAGTGAGTGTGTGAACCATAATAATAAAACCACCATGTTAACCTCACATAAAAGTTAAGTATTGAAGCAGTCAACCTCGGGATCATAAATACAAATAATCCGTGAGGAAGTGAGTGTGTGAACCATAATAATAAAACCATTATGTTAACCTCACATAAAAGTTAAGTATTCAAGCAGTCAACCTCGGGATCATAAATACAATTAATCCTTGAGGAAGTGAGTGTGTGAGCCATAATAATAAAACCACCATGTTAACCTCACATAAAAGTTAAGTATTCAAGCAGTCAACCTCGCGATCATAAATACAATTAATCCTTGAGGATGTGAGTGTGTGAGCCATAATAATAAAACCACCATGTTAACTTCACATAAAAGTTAAGTATTCAAGCAGTCAACCTCGGGATCATAAATACAATTAATCCTTGAGGAAGTGAGTGTGTGAGCCATAATAATAAAACCACCATGTTAACCTCACATAAAAGTTAAGTATTCAAGCAGTCAACCTCGGGATCATAAATACAATTAATCCGTGAGGAAGTGAGTGTGTGAACCATAATAATAAAACCACCATGTTAACCTCACATAAAAGTTAAGTATTCAAGCAGTCAACCTTGGGATCATAAATACAATTAATCCTTGAGGAAGTGAGTGTGTGAACCATAATAATAAAACCACCATGTTAACCTCACATAAAAGTTAAGTATTTAAGCAGTCAACCTCGGGATCATAAATACAATTAATCCTTGAGGAAGTGAGTGTGTGAACCATAATAATAAAACCACCATGTTAACCTCACATAAAAGTTAAGTATTCAAGCAGTCAACCTCGGGATCATAAATACAATTAATCCGTGAGGAAGTGAGTGTGTGAACCATAATAATAAAACCACCATGTTAACTTCACATAAAAGTTAAGTATTCAAGCAGTCAACCTCGGGATCATAAATACAATTAATCCTTGAGGAAGTGACTGTGTGAACCATAATAATAAAACCACCATGTTAACCTCACATAAAAGTTAAGTATTCAAGCAGTCAACCTCGGGATCATAAATACAATTAATCCGTGAGGAAGTGAGTGTGTGAACCATAATAATAAAACCACCATGTTAACCTCACATAAAAGTTAAGTATTCAAGCAGTCAACCTCGGGATCATAAATACAATTAATCCTTGAGGAAGTGAGTGTGTGAGCCATAATAATAAAACCACCATGTTAACCTCACATAAAAGTTAAGTATTCAAGCAGTCAACCTCGGGATCATAAATACAATTAATCCTTGAGGAAGTGAGTGTGTGAACCATAATAATAAAACCACCATGTTAACCTCACATAAAAGTTAAGTATTCAAGCAGTCAACCTCGGGATCATAAATACAATTAATCCGTGAGGAAGTGAGTGTGTGAACCATAATAATAAAACCACCATGTTAACCTCACATAAAAGTTAAGTATTCAAGCAGTCAACCTCGGGATCATAAATACAATTAATCCTTGAGGAAGTGAGTGTGTGAGCCATAATAATAAAACCACCATGTTAACCTCACATAAAAGTTAAGTATTCAAGCAGTCAACCTCGGGATCATAAATACAATTAATCCTTGAGGAAGTGAGTGTGTGAGCCATAATAATAAAACCACCATGTTAACCTCACATAAAAGTTAAGTATTCAAGCAGTCAACCTCGGGATCATAAATACAATTAATCCTTGAGGAAGTGAGTGTGTGAGCCATAATAATAAAACCACCATGTTAACCTCACATAAAAGTTAAGTATTCAAGCAGTCAACCTTGGGATCATAAATACAATTAATCCTTGAGGAAGTGAGTGTGTGAGCCATAATAATAAAACCACCATGTTAACCTCACATAAAAGTTAAGTATTCAAGCAGTCAACCTCGGGATCATAAATACAATTAATCCTTGAGGAAGTGAGTGTGTGAACCATAATAATAAAACCACCATGTTAACCTCACATAAAAGTTAAGTATTCAAGCAGCCAACCTTGGGATCATAAATACAATTAATCCTTGAGGAAGTGAGTGTGTGAGCCATAATAATAAAACCACTATGTTAACCTCACAGATAAGTTAGTCAGAACTGCCAAGAGAGTTACTTCTCAAATTTACCGGTTCAATTAGATAATCAATTTAAATCATATTCGAGTTTAAAAAAAAACACAAAAACGAAAAAACACACACACCTAAAATTAAACAAATTACATGCGTACTAATCATTTTGCGTTAACGACTTGATTGGAGAATGTACAATTTTGAATATGAAACCAACATATCATGACTCGCTACAAGAGTTTTGTCGACAAGGATTTCCAATCACTCTTTTCTTTGACTCTGAATCTTTATTATTAGTCACATATCATAAATTACGTGCCCAATGATAACTTACATAAAATCAGTGCACACGTCCTTCTTTTGGCATAAAATAATTTACTCGCAGATCTATTTTAATAACCTAATTTCCTAAAGCAATAAATTTCGGATATTTACTGAGAATATTTTTATTAAAATAAACAATAAAACAAAATATTTGTGTCATTTAAGCTTACATTTCATACATATTAAGACTTTAAGGATGAAACTATTAGGTTAGAGAACAGTTCTTCAGAGAAAAATCGAACTGGCTATGATCCATTCAAATAACGTAAAAATGCTGTAAGCATTTCGAATTAGCAGTATTTTATTTTCATTTTGTTAATTTTGTATAACTTTTATGTTTATTTCCTTGTTTACCACATCAAAAAAACTATTAATTATGTTGGTTTGTGCAGAAATGTCCAGACAGTATTTTTCTTTGGTGACATTTAATGTGTAAATGTTAAGAGGTTGTACATTGAACGGCATACAGTTGAATGTATATCCCATTCTATAAAGAAATTATACTTAAATATAACCGACTTAAACTTTATGACTTTAACTGAGAAAATGAAGACTGTTTAGAAAAAAGGAAGGAATGAAACTAACCAATGTGTTGAGAAGCATAAATTGGCTGCTAAGCTTTCAAACAAACTGTATAGTATATTTCTAACAAGTCATATAATTCATTGTCCACTTTTTAAAGATTATTGGCCCCAAAGCATAAACATTTGAATGTAAAGAATGGAGATAACATATTTACATTACATAAAACCTGTGTATGATATTCAAAGTAAACAAAACTCATGTGAACCAAGGGCAGATCTCTAGTTAGTAAGGTAATGAAATGTTTGTATGTATAGTTGAATAACTTTCCTTACGTGTCATTTGGGTTATTGACAAAACCAGTACTTTCTTTGATGTAACAGTTATAACTCAAAGGAGTTATCTCTATTTGTTTGTGCTCGAAGTTTTAAGTGTTTGGGATTTTTGGAGCGTCCTAAAAAATTACAGATTATAATAAGAGGGTGTGTTAAGCACAGCAATATTTGTTATTGTTTGCAATAAAGCTATTGTGATGAACTGAACCGGACACTGTGAGGGCATGGGCTTCCCTTGACGTCCTTAAAGCAAACTTAAATTCTGATATACAACATCTTGTATTTAATTAATGCATAACTCGAGGAACAACATTAATCAAACTATTCAACCGAATCAAGTATATATTTGTACACGTTACTTACGTAGCCAGATTAGTTTTGTAGACTTTTTGCAAGGGTAATAAGTTATTGCAATAGCAATAAGCAGAGTATAAAGTCATTACCATTGGTATTTCAACAAAACGTCAAGCTTTATTGCAAATCATATCTGTATTAATAAGAAAATTAGATGAGGCGGACATTTTTATTTTGACTATGGTCCGCATAAATTGTCTCATCATGTTTTCAATACATATAATACAAAATATAATATGTTATAAAATAACTTATGCATTTTATTTCTTACATTGGTGTAGTTAAATTGAGTCGATAAAAGAATATTAAATTTTGAAAGTTTATTTGATTCGTCGATATCTTAATCAGAGTTACTATAAAAGTTAAATGACGAAATGAAACCGTTTATTGTACAGTCAATTAAAGGACGAGGGTCGGCGCTGTGTGCACTCAGACAACCACATGACGTCACTATCCCATTCTACTGAAGCCGTCGGCACTGGGTCCTGTCAAAGAAACTACAGCCCTTGTTATATAGTCACGATAAATATTAAATAGTCTATGTGTGGGGTAAAAGAACCTTATTGATTTTACTTGTATTAAAAGAAGTTTGAAAGTAAATCATTCCCTTTATACGATTATATATTTTTATTTTTACTTGTATGATATGTAAAATGTAAGTTATATTTTCGTTGAGGTGAAAATCCAACGATCATTATTTATTTTCCAATTGTAAATAAGTATTAACTCTATTATTTTATTATATCTCACAAAAACTAATCGGATACAAATAATGCGAGTATTATAAATGAGACTATAATAATGACAAGATCATGGATAGAACAATTACAAATAAATATCCATGAAATACAGGTTTAATCCAGCCAACATATTTTCTATATTTCAGACTACAAAGAAATGTACGATGTAAATACGATATCAGTCAACTTCATAATCAATAAACATATATATTTTGTAACTCTAAACTTACTCAGACCTTTTAAGTTCATGTTTGTATAAATTAAAAGGGTTAATGAGAAATATTTCATGTCCCGTGAAAGAAGGAAGCAGGAAAGTATTCCTAGAAAGTAATTAAAAAGTAATGTAATTAGATTTACTTAACTTTTAAAACTACCACATGTTTTAAGTGAACTTTATATTGATATTGTACTTACGTAAGAATGGAATTTCTGAGCGCTTCTTTATTTTCACTTTCAATTGGTTTTATATTGATAGAGGCAAAAGAAGAATTTACAAAAATTGTCCTAGTTATCTTTCAGTAAAGGGTGTTTTTATAAACAAATAATAACCACTGTTAAGGAATTTGTTGAAAATTGCATGAGAGTTTGGAAAGCTTGGGATCGTCTGAGTGATAGAATACCGAGAAGCATCAGTACACAAGGAAGTACTGGTTGGTGGCGCCATAGTCTGTGTGTGTTCAACTGGATGTGCTCTGTGACGTGCTGTGTCTTCCTCACGCACACTTAGCGTAGTTGGGATCGTCTGAGTGATAGAATACCGAGAAGCATCAGTACACAAGGAAGTACTGGTTGGTGGCGCCATAGTCTGTGTGTGCTCAACTGGATGTGCTCTGTGACGTGCTGTGTCTTCCTCACGCATACTTAGCGTAGTTAGCTTGGGATCGTCTGAGTGATAGAATACCGAGAAGCATCAGTACACAAGGAAGTACTGGTTGGTGGCGCCATAGTCTGTGTGTTCTCAACTGGATGTGCTCTGTGACGTGCTGTGTCTTCCTCACGCACACTTAGCGTAGTTAGCTTGGGATCGTCTGAGTGATAGAATACCGAGAAGCATCAGTACACAAGGAAGTACTGGTTGGTGGCGCCATAGTCTGTGTGTGTTCAACTGGATGTGCTCTGTGACGTGCTGTGTCTTCCTCACGCACACTTAGCGTAGTTAGCACTAAAGTTAGCTCTGTCAGGGAAAGTATCGTGTAGTGATGTCCACATGTGCTTGTACATACATTTCAAAGCAAAATGGATAGCTTCGAAAAGGTAAAATAGTAATTATTTTAATATGTATTCTGAGGAACTGCACTTTTGACATTGCAATAGCAAGTAAACCGTTTAGACCGGCTTCTATTTCTGAATCATTTCACCGTTTTCTTGTAATTTGCAAATTGTTCATCATGATACATATTATTAAGCTTAAAATAAATTAAATTCTAATAAAGTTATTAAATTATAAATGTTAACAAAATAGTATATGAAATAAAAATATGTTATTCTGACTGTTTTCTCTTACGGTTGCACTAAAGTACTTTCAAAATTAAGTCAGTTGAGCTAAAACAAGGAAGTAATACGTTGACAAAGTAGTAAACGTACCCTGACAGTACAATACTGGGTGGTTAAATATAAGTAGTGACGTATACATATTACTGTTGAGAAAATTAGTAAACACACTGTAAAGTTAGTTTTTTCTTAGCAAATAATCTTAAACCAATGTGTTTAAGAAATGGGAAACTATAAATAACATGAAATTTATTTATAATTTATAGTCTAAATGAATTATAAATTAGCACTTATGTAAAACTGTAATAATGTAAAAAATGGTAAGTCACAACCACTGTACTTGTATGGGTGGGCCAGGATAACCAACCGGTTACTTTTCCCGTACTTGTCATCTTTAGTTCTGCGGTAAAATGCCATACGCTATGTTATGGGGAACTCAAACAGAATAGAAGAAAAATATCAGCACAATCATTTTGCTGATGATTTTTAAATCTGAGTAGTAAAGTTTCTGTAAATAGTGTATTATTTACATATTATTTACATATTATTTTGTAATAATCACAATGGTCAAATTTTATTTTAATATCTGAAATAATTGATTGATTATTCGCCGTTTATATAAATGGGCTGGCACCACCTTAATGTGTCTTGTGGTGCTACTTTGACGTGGAGATTCTTGACGTGAAAAAGGTCTTTGGTACTAAATTTTTATACAAAATAAGAGACATAGAAGAATATTCTGGCACTCCCAATCTCCACCCAGATTGCACGTGTGCACCATGAGTCACGAACCAGGTGCGTCATCATTTAAAGTTTGTTAATTAGGAGTTATTGAATGTCAGGCGCATGTTTATTTTACAACAAAGGCATGTTAATAGACCAAACACTACCTATGGTAACATGTGTCTTTAGAGTACTCTATCACCTAATATATTTTGCTTACTTTTGATCCTATAAAACTTATTATCTTAGAGTGTTTCAATGTTATGATCAAACTGTATTAGATTAAATAAAAAATACTAATTCTCTAATTATTTATCTGTGAGAAGAAATTTAGATTTCAAATGTGATTGTTTTACGATGTGTTTATCACGTGTGTCAATAATTATAAGAATTCGGTATATACAGTAAATAGTATTACATAATATTAGGTAAGGTATCAGACTCGCAGTTTTTAGGTGCAATTCCACAAATAACAAACACATCACATAAATGCCATTAAGTGTTTATCATAGGTGGTTTAATTTTTGTCTCTATAATTAATAAATGTTCACAAATCTAACAATTTCAAGGAATGGATTTGTTTACCAAATTTACAATATAAATTATGGGTACAAAGTACATCATTATTTCGAATTTCCGTATCAACGAATATAAAATCATATATTGTTTTTAATTTTGTTTAGAAAATATATCAATAAGGCTGTACATAAATATAGTACTTTAAAGGTAGTATTGATGTGTACTGAGACGAAAATATTACAATAAAATATGTATTAATTTTACTACCAATATTAGTGGTGCTGTTTAGTTACATCAAAAGCAAGTGATCCTTGTTTGTATATGTGAACTGGCTGTACAAAAAACCAGCTTACTTCATACTGGAATATGATTGCCTATTTCCTATGGGATTATATATGTGTAACATATTGCTTAAATAAATTGTACTTTTAAATGTGTGCTTATATATACACATATACCCGTATTCCCTTGTCTACCGTATCTAAAATAAACGTGTTCGCTATCAATACGGCAAAGTATAGCAGACCTAGAGAAAACATTACAATTAATCTTTAACAAATCACTTCTAGTGGAATAATGTATTTATTGACAGTTTACATAAGATAAAATAAAGTACCCACATAAATGTATTGGAGAGTAACGTAAAGTGAAAACAATAAAATGGCAAATGGCCCTAGCCACAGAGAAAGTCTCTAATCATCAACTAGTACTCTGTGCATTGCCGCATTGTCTATAAAGCTTTATGTAGTAGTGACAAATACTTTATACATATACAGGGCGTTGAAAAAGTATGGAACCACCTTCGTTTCTCTTAAATAGGTCCAGATAAATAATTTAGATTTAGTATACCTCAGTAGAATGTTTTTTTTTTATTTTTTTATGCAGTTTGTAATTTTTTTCAGCCTAGAGGGGAGGGCCTGTGGAGGATTCTGTAAAAGGTTTAATAAGAAAGCTATCATGAGTTGCCCATCATTTTAAAGCCTATTTTTTCTGAATAAGACGCCACAAGTCAAAAGAACCACCCTATCATAAATGGCGAGTGGTTAACCTTTCTTAGCAGTGAAATTTGGGTGGGAATTCCACATGTAAAAGCAGTTATTTGATTAAAGAAACACTAAATTTTCTTAAAGTGTATTATTGACATAATGGTACAAATAACTCTTAGAACAGAACAAGCTTTTACAACATATAAAATTCCCACTCAAATATCACTGATAAAAAAGGTTAAAAAGTCACCATTTTGGATAGGGTTGTTTTATTTACTTGAAACTTGTGGCGTCTTACAGAGAAAAAATAAGCTTTAAAATGATGGGCAGCTCGTTGTAACCATTGATTTATACTTTTTACAAAATCCTCCAAGGGCCCTTCCCTCTAGGTTGAAAACAACTACAAACTGCATCAAAAGGTAGAAAAAATGTTCTACATAGGCATACTATAGAAAATGTTACATGTTTTGTGTACTATCAGATATTTAATATCCATAATAATATCTTACTCTATTTTTTAGTATCGTCAAGATAATTATAATTATTGCAATCAGTTTTCAAATTTAGTAACCTTAAATAGTTATTTAAGTAATTTGAACTCTTTAAAAAATATACTCTTCTTATCAACACTATCGTACATATCTAGGCAGGTGGGTGGGTCTAAACCACTATAAGTATATGGGTGGGAAGATGGGCACATACCGCCGTACGTATTTGTGTATGAGTGGTTGAGTGGGTCATAACCACCGTACGAGTATGGGTGGGTAGGTCTAAACCACTGTAAGTGTATGGTTGGGTGGGCACTGGGCAGGCGGGTTATTTGGAATACGAAGTAGTTAATATAAAAGATTTTTGTTTGAATAATCAATTCATTCGTTTTTAAGCAATGCCTAAAATATATCATACAATCTCGGAGTATGTATGCAACATCCCGTCTGCTTATAGTAATATTATTTAAGATACTAGATTAAATATTACGCACGGAAGTCGATTGTCATATATTATTGGTTCGATACACTTCAAATTGTGATTATCTGTACTTATAGACTCTGAATTACAACTAAATTGTTAAACATAAGCTTAAGCATTGGGTCTTTGTACCTAAACAACTAATTTATACGAATGTAAGTTAATATGTGAGGAAATAGAACTCCAATAGGAAATCGCAAGGGATATGAAAGCTGACGAGTGAGGATGTAGGTAATAAGATTAATGTTTATGCTTATCAGGGGTGAATTATTTGTAATTATATGTACTTAAAGACTTCTACAATTCCTTGAGTCTTCTGAGAAAGATATTTATTTATCGAAAGTTAAATCAGTTAACATATTTAATTGGCATATTTAAAAATCATCAACAACATATTTTTTGGAGTAACCCGTAGAATTAATGAAGCTGAATGAATGTTTCGTTGTTATTACAAGAACGATACTTATGCGTGACAGCTAATGACATGATACCTAATTGTTACTACATAGGTATACGCAACCCCCCCCCCCTTCCTTAGCAATGAGCAATGTAAGTGTTTCTTGACCCTGCTGCCTAGTACATCATTTTGATAGATAGAAACACTATTTTACTTCAAGTGATAGTGCTCCCTTCAAAACACTTCGGGCATCTTTCCCTTTGAAACATTAATGGAGTATACAGTAGCTAAGCTTACTATTGAGAAAAACGCAACCGGCTCGACGCTAGCGCTTGTAGTGGTCGTGTTGCAGAGCTGCGCCATCTTTCCGCTAGATAGCATGGCAGTTTACTTATCCTGCAATACAATTAATTGAGTGGAAATATTCAAATCATTAATTTGCTTACCGCATCAGCTGTTTGCCACCTTGTCGCTAGTTGCGAGTAAAACGGCTGAGCGTCGCTACTGTGTGTATTTATTATACTGTGGTTGTACAATAACGTCTTAATTCTGCAATATGTTCATTCTGAAGAGTACGGGAAGCCCTCACAGTACGATCTTTGGCCATAAGATTCTAGATTCATTTATTTACGCAATATGAAATGTTATAGTTTTCTATGCAACTCATAATACAAATAACATCATAAATCAACAAAATAAAATCATAGAAAAGTGACATCATAAATAAATTAATACTAAGACAATTTTTCACTTTGGCTAGACTCAAGCCGATCTTGGCGTTTATTTTATTTATTAGCTGTTACAATAGGAAAACGGATTTAAGGTAATGTAATTAAACTAAAATGCCAACATCATCACTTTAGGTTCATCGATAGTATAGAAAGCCCTCCCGACCACAAACGAGTTTTCAGCAGAGATAAACTATTGATTGTTTTCATATTTTTAGGGAGAAGATTACAATATTTCGATCCAAAATTAAAAACTTTTTTTAAATATCCAGATTACACTTTTCAATGGTAAAATATTTTTTAAATCAAGTGTTGAACATCTGATTATGGATAGATAATTTCATTTTATTTTAAAAAATATATACCATCACCTCATATAGTAAAAGCTGTGAAATTCTGTAAATAAATTAAAATTTGTGAATTTACTTAATATAATTAACCTTCTATTATTTCTAGTTTAAATTCACAGGCCGAGGTCGAAGGCTGAGGTGTAACGAGTGCAGCGAGTAGAGGTTTGACAAGCGAATCACGCATGACTGCTCCCCAGTTTTTTTTTTTTTTTTTTTTTTTTTTCATAAGCTGTAAAGAAGAAGTTGGTAAAGAAAGCAGAAACTATTATTATTATTAGCAGGAACGTGTTTACTATAGTTAATAAAGTATTTAATTTAGATTTAATAATTTAATTTTACGATTTTTCTTACTTTCTGTTATATACGTATTGTAAGTTAGAGGTAAATTTTTGTTTTACAGATTATTGAAATAATTATGGAAAATATATGTTAGATATCAAATAATTAGGAGAAGCACAAAACAAAATCTATAAAGTAACACTAATCATTTAAGTGTAGTAAGTGCTCTGACTAAGATATCAGTTACTATTCATTAAAAGTTAATTTACGTTTAGACTAATTAAAATGATGTGTTTTAGGTACTAATAAGTCCAGTAGATCTTTTTGAAGAAAGTGGTATCGGTAAGTATTAACGAAATGTTCCTAACTCAACTTGATAAAAATGATAAACAGTATTTTAAAATTATTAGTAAGGCATTATTTCCACATTCCAAGAACAAAATTAAATCCCATTAACCGAATTAAAGTACAAATCTGTATACTATATTCATAGGTTTCAATGTCACTAAAAACAAGTATTTTCGGTCAAATATTTTTATTTAACTTAATGTCAAATAATGAAACTTTCACAAGGTAAATAGGCATTCCTTGTCTCTGCTTATAATATAAAAAACTAAAAACATTGTTATTGATTAATGGTAAAAACAGCTTCATCTACAATTTTTGTGTACAGTAAGGCAGAGGTACAATATATTCTTACATTCTTACATATGAGACACCGACACAACGTTGTTGGTACATTTTAAGGCGAATATGAATGGTTATATGAGTGTAGGATGAGTGTGGATGAGTGTAGTCTGGTTACTAACTGAGTTCAACTGTTCCTCAGAAAAGGCAATTTATTAATGGCCCAACAGCCAGGGCAACTAAGGGACCTACAGCTTTACGTGGAATCCGAACCACGTAGTGCTGGTCTGATTTTCAGCTAATTGACAAGCCTGATTCTCAATTATCTCCTTCACACAACATCCGCACAATGATTACCACCCAACATGAACACCCCATACTTTTCTAGTAGTGTCCACGCCGATAGCAACCATTAAGCGGTCGCCATGCCGGTATTAAGAGGACCGAGCATCCAGCCTATCGCCTACAATCTCTCAAACACTTTATCCCCATGTAGCTGGGATACAGCACTGCGCCACCAGTGCCGACATGTCTAGTTGGACCAAGATTACCAGTCGTTTTTTAAGTGTTTTTTCACATGTACGAAAATTACAATTTTAGCTATACCAATCATTTCAGTAACCATACTGATTGGATGGGTGGGTGCGTGTGTGATTTGCCTTTCAATAACAAAAACCTTTGATAAAAGGGCCTTCTGTAACATCACATAGCTTTATTTTTATGACCGAAAGGTAATTTGAAGAAGGTCCTTCTGTAACATCCTACAGCTTTACTTTTATGACCAAAAGGTAATTTAAAGAAGATCCTTCTGTACAACTCATAGCTTTATTTTTATGACCAAAAGGTAATTTGACAAAGTTCCTTATGTAACATCCCAAAGCTTTACTTTTATAATCAAAAGGTATTTTTACGAAGGTTTCTATATCACCCCATAACTTCATTTTTATAACCAACCGCTACTTTGAGGACAGTCCATCTGTAATATCCAATAGCTGTCCTTTCAATAACCACTTGAACACTTTAACTATGAGTAAAAAGACTAAAATAACTTATCTCGGTAAGCATAACCTTAAAGGTTAATACGAGTAATATGTATAGATATACAAAGTTAATATTATTTCCATTTTATAAGCGTTAATGTCAATTCGCAATACTGCTTCGACAAACACTTACGAGTAGTATGTAAACACGAATGAGCGTATCAGTGGTATTTACCAATGGTATTTATACATTCTGAGTGTAGATGTGCCACTCGAGTGTTGTTGATTCACTCTCACATTTATTACGTAAGGTTGAGTGAACAATAGTTTAAGCCCACATAGCGCATTTAGAAG